>JBBPLY010000081.1:0-71667 GCA_038090035.1 Xerocomus nothofagi | reverse complement strand
TAGTATAACTCATTGAAATCGGGTCTGTGTCGCAGTTGCCATGTTAGATATCCAAAGCGTCAATCGGCGTGCTCGTTCCAGCTTGTCCAGGAAGCTACAAAAGATGGAGGCGCGATCCGTACTAATAATTAAGGGAATCAACAGACAAGTCTTGCAGGAATCACGTTTCCAGATACTTCCTGGAGGGGAGGTGGTCAAGGACTCAAGGTAGGTAAATATAATACGCCCGATGAGTCCAACATTTGAACATCATCATATGTGGTGTTCTGTACCAGTATGTATCACCTTACCATATTCCTTCTTACAATTTAATTATGGTAGAAAACTAGCGCCCTGACATCCAAGGATTCTCTTAGAGGTGCTCCATCGGGGCTATTCGGATCCTCGAACCCGGTGTGCGGAGTAAGGATAGCTATACTTACATCTTGTACCGAATTGAAGCTAGATGTGTCCTTGTCACAACCTGCCCCCGCAAAGCCGCAGAGAGAGATGTATACCATTTAATCAAAACGAATTCATCCGGCTCCATTCCCCTCATGTGCTTCCACTTGTGTGCCTCATTAAACTTGACGCCATACGTTTCCCCCTGGCGCTCCGGGTAAATAAGCACAATGGACATCAGGTCCTCCTTCGTGTCGACGCTACGGCAGTCACAGAGTGAGAGGGGCCAATCAAGTGCGGCATGTGAGACGGGACGCCACAAGTCGATAATCTGGAAACGCCGTTTGAGCAACGCAGGAGCATTGGGGAAGGTGGCGGTGAATGCGGGCAATGGATGAAGCTCTCGTTTGATCCGCGTGCACAAGAGATACAGGCTGACGCTTTTGAGGACCGTCATCTATCTGCCCAGGTCGACGACGGATCAACGGGCATTTACATCCAGGGATGATACCCAGGCCGAACGTCCCCTGCACGACGCACGGGTTCAATTCCTTCTTGGCTGGCAGGCACATCATGCTCTCTATCGCCTTCACTGACATACCATAATGTCTGAGTTGCTCTTCCCTGAAGCTATGACGACATCGTTTTCGGATCGTATCCATCGCCCTGCGAGTAAAAGCAGTTCAATGAAACCTGTTCTTTTTACTCCGAGACGGCTGGATCGGAGGCACGGCAGAGAGGGTTGTATTCTAAAGCGTCCTGGCAGAGGGAAGCACAGAAGAGTCGGCGAGCTTGGTTGGAGTCTGGTGGGGATGGTGACGTTGTGTGGGAAGCGCTTGAGGATTGCCATGAGAAACACTTGCTGTTCCGAGGTCACGCTGATCTCCCTACTAGCAAGACCCCCACGACCCCAAAGGGCGTGCACATTTTCAGGGTCGAGGCTGTACAGTTTCGTGTAACATACTGCTGCTGTTGCTGGCAGTGGTGGGATCCGAGGTCCCTGACGAAATTCTCAACGACAAGGTTCCCTTGGATTTTACTATTACCTGGATTATCGGGCTAAGCGTTCCCACTCCTTTACGTCACATCTATTAGATGAGCGGCCATGATGCGAAGCCGAAGAGCTTTCTGTGGTCCATTCTTCTTCGTAGCACTGTGTGAGAACGGTCCGAGTCCAAGCAGGGATGGCGCGCAGCTCAATACAAGTGACCTCTTAGTACATTCAAGTTACTCGGGTGGCTTCAGTGAGGTTATTGTCAACTTGAGTGTAGGCCCGGGCCTGGTGCCCTCTCCTATCAATGCTCCAACATGGCGCGAAAGCACAGGTCCAACTCTACGTTCGTGCTGCAAAATCATCGACAATCCGTCATATGGGACAATACACTCGAACAGAAACGACTTGACTTTCCTTCTTTCCCCCCTACCAGCAGGTTCCCGTAAATCATAGCGAAACGGGGCATCTTAGTCTTCAAGACGAATATCCCACTCTTGCTGTAACACACCCGTACTTGGAATGGTATTCGCCGTCCGGATGTTTCGAACGAGGGGTCTGTGTCAGATGTTCAATGCCATGAGTTTCTCACAATCTGCATAGACGTCCATCCTCCGAGATGCACGAGTTTGCTCACCCAACTCTGCCAGTGGTTACTCGGTTCGGATTCAGATTCTTCATCCTCATCTGTGTCGATGAAGTCTGAGCTTGAACCGATGAGATCTGGATCATCTTCGCCTGGAAACTAGGGCTGTTCTTGCCCCATGATGGACTCTTGACATAACGTTTGCTCACATTGTGACATTGAGTGTGAGAGTAAAGAAGCTTCCAAACGAACCAAGCTGTTAGTTCTCAGCAAGGTTTAACGTTGTAGCGGGACGACCCGAAGGGTCGCTCACACCAGCACCAGCAGGAGAGGAGCAAGGGCAGCGGTGTCGGAGGTCCGGATGAAGAGAGAGAGAGCGGAGCGCGAGGGTTTCATCATCACCATCGATAGCATCTTGTAGGCTGTGTTGCCCGTTTTTCTTCGTATCCAGCCCTGGCCGGGACAACGTTGCGTTTGACGTCCGACTAGTCCAATCCCTTGCCACCATCATCAGATTGGCCGTTTTTTTCGCTACGACCATCATCCACAAAGGGTCCAAGGTTATTCGAAGACTGGATGTTCTGTGAATCCCGCTCCCCTTCTGCCGTATTCAGTTGCCAAGGCCAACCCATAACGCTGGGTTAACTTGTTTTGGACTCGCCATCTATGATCGAACGAATCACGAACCCTGCTACTAAGTTCCATGGAACTATTCTACCTTCTGTCAATAACTGTCATAACCCTGACTGCCCCCCAGGGGCCACTTTGGGGCATGTTCAGACACCCTGGCACTGACTGCCCGTGGAGGCTGCTCGGTTCGATGATGTTGAACTTGTAGAAGCGCAAACATTTAAATTTAGCGTGTAGCGCCGCCCCCCAGTGGGAGCCTTGCGACCAGTTTCTTCCAGGATAAGACGTATCCGCAACGTTTTGGGAAAACCTATGGACTTCACACTGTGAGTAAGCCACAATGAACAAATATCGTGGGTGCCGTCAGCATACTTCTCAAGACGACCTATGTAACCCATAGAAACGTGCCTAGGGTGTATTCCCCTCGTGCTTAACGTTTTGGATCATTTTTCTTCATGACTGGCGACTATTCCGTGCAGCCATGGTCTCCTGAGGTACAAAGTAAGTAACCAGCTTTCGTCTCTTTCACCCAGGCTGATGTAGATTAAAAAGTACCCTCGACGGTCGTGCATGTAGTAGGCATTGTTGCCACGATACTCCGACTACTATACCGCTGGCGGTTGTCCAGGATTTGGTGGGAAGACACCTGGGCCGCCCTGGCTCTCATATGTGACATGGCATGTCTAGCCAGCATTTGGATGCAGACAGTCCCACATGGTCGTGAGTTTGAGTTCCCTGCGTACGGCATTTCGCGACTGAAAAAAAAAAAAAAAACAAATCGTGGTCGACCTTCAGTGGATGGTATAATATCCCAAATGAATCTTGATGCGAATTGGCTCGTCTCGCTGGCCATCACTTCTGTCGTCTGGTAAGAAATGCGAGAGCAGGATCGTGAACCAGTCCTATACGTCCTTGATGACAGGTTCGCTCGGATCAGCATCTTGTGCTCGGTTGTTCGGATAGCAAATCCATCACCAAAGTTGCGACGCATCGCATATTGCATCGGCGTCATGTTCTTAGCTATGGAAGCGGGATTACTAGCCCAGAAAGCTGTTATCTGTATGGAGAACCTTTGCAGGTTCACACTCTCTGTGACCATCGCGCAGCTCGTCAGTGAGTGGTCATTCTCCCACCGTCCCTATCCTAGGACTGGGATCAGTTTCGAACTGATACGGTCGTCGAAACTTGAAAGCGGACATCATCTCAGACATCATACTCGTTGCCGTGCCAGTACGGTTTCTGCGAGACGTGAAGCTTACTCGGGAACGTCGCATCCTCATTATGTCCGCGTTTTCCGCCTCTATACTCATCAGCTGTGTTACCATCCTTCACTCTGGCCTCCTTTTCAAAGCGGCCACAAACGAAACGATCATCATTGGTCATGTAAAGGTAATCCATCGTCCTTTCATCTCGGAGGAAGGACGTCGATCATAAATCCCTTCTGATACCTATGCATCAGGCCGCGCTTGCTTTATTCTTGTGCAACGCCCTCGTCCTCATCACGTTCATCTATCGCTTGCGTCAGAAGCCGGACATCGACATCGACTACTTGAAGCCCGAAGCCAATGGTGATGGGGTAGAGAGCAACGGTGTAGAATTCACCAGCGTCATCGACCTTCCAAGCAAGTTTAGTTCACGCATTCAACCTGTGACGTCCGGAATACAAAGCAGAGGCGAAGCTGCAGGCTACGGTAGGACGTTTAAATCGGACACGTCAACCATATCAGAATTAGACCCATCCCACACTGAACAAGCTGCTGTGTTCAGAGACGCCGAGGGTTTACGAATATCATATGTTTAAGAGGAACTCACTGGAATGATGTTCTCTACTGTATATTTACTTCATGTGATCTATATAGGAGTATCGATGTACACTCCGCAGCCCCGAGATATACATAACTTTGTAATCTATGTATGGATCGATGAGGAACTACTCATAGTCATAAAAATGCAAACTAGTCCTTTGGGGCATCATGTCTCTGATGTGACTACCTTTACTTACTAAATTTCAGCGGGTTCCATTTTCACCCACAAACCGCCCTATGCAATAAATGACCCATCAACATTCATGAGAGGCATCAAAGTGTAAGATTGTGTATCCATACCTTGGCGTACAAGGTTAAGTGGTGTTTGGGGATGAACCGCTCAATCGGCTGTCGGCCCTTCCCATGTGCCCACGCAGCCGGAGGATGGTACGCAGGGTTTTGAGAGTCGAGGGAGAGCGTGATAGAAGAAAAGTGTTGCAACAAACGAATCAGCATAAACGACATCTCGTTGTATGCAAACTGCAACGGGAACCGCCACATGTTATGGAAATTTTCAAAAGTACGACAGTCACAGGAATACATACCTGTTGTCCCAGACAGATACGTGGACCCGCGTTAAATGGAAGGAATATGAAGGGGTTGGGAGTAAGGTATTTGTGCAGACGATCGTCAAGGAATCGATCAGGGTCGAATTTCAATGCGTCGGGGCCCCAAAGGTCCGTCCTCCGATGCATCAATAGGACGGAAAATATAATTCTACAAAATTATTGGTTACATGGAATTGTGAGGCGCTAAAGCTTACGTCGTTTCAGCAGGAATAAGGAACGGCTTTTCATCTGGGTTTGATGACTGCCAAACGGTGTCGTTGATGCTCTCACTGTAGTACATTAACTAATAAGAGCTTCAGTAAAGAGAGAGAAGACGATAAACACACCGGACATTCCATGGCCTATTGTCACAAATCAAGTTTAGGCGTCAGGAAATAGAACGGGGTATTCTGCAAACGCACACGGGAGGGAAGAGTCTCAGTGTTTCTATGAAAAGTCAACCGATATCTCCAAATCGATACCCATTATACTCACCATTCAAAACCGCCCGGAGGAATTTCATCTCCCGAATATCATCATAGGATGGTCGGCGCGTCGGGCCAACTTTTCCTAGAATTTCCTCCCTCAGCCGACGTAAGACGTCTGGGTGCATGGCCATCAAATAAATAACAGATGTCAAAGTCGAGGCGGTCTGAGGTGTGTAAGATTCCACCATACAGCAGCAATACAGGATACATACCGTGTCTCGGCCAGCCAACAAGATGTTCAGTGTTTCATCTTTCAAAATCTTGATGTCTATGGTATCACAACGTTTAATTGTGAAAGGAATATGGTAACTGTGATGAAGCGCACCCGTCGTTTGCCGTACCAAGTGGTCCAATAGAATTTCATCTTCAGTGTCTTCGTTCGCAGCCGGAAGTCCTTGAGATGCTTTGTGTTTTGCTATCGCATCCTTCAAGATCGGCTCCAGGAATGCGTTGACAACGTTCATTGGTTTCCGCGTAGGATCCTGAAGGAGCTCGAACAGTGGCCATGTGCCTCCGAACATGTTTCGGTTTGCTAGGACTTGCTGAGCCGCAGCGAATGCGGCCGCGAAATCCAGGGCCACGTTAGCGGTTTTAAACGTCGCTCCAGGCCCGGATAAGTTGTAAGGATACGGTAGCCCAGTAGCCAGTGTGTCTACGCAGTGCCCGAACAAGAATTCAGATGCGGAATCAAGCGTGAAACGGGATACGGCGTCCTAGCGTGCAAGTGAATAAACGCTGGGAAGATGTATGTCCAAGCACGTACTTGGAAGTCTACTGCAAGACCACGACAGAACCGCTCTTTCATCAGCGCAACTATAGTCTCCGCATGGCGGTCAAAAATGTCAAAATGACTGATTCTATCAATGGTGAAGAATGGGCGAGCCATCGTGCGATGAAGCCTGGGAAAGTGTTGGGAAGTAGCGCCATGAATTGACATATTTTGCTTACTTCCATGTGTCTCCTATCCTGTGCATCAGAGAACATGTACGACAATGGAATACTGGAGGCTCACCGTCAGAGTTAAAGACACCCGTTCCCAGCACACTATCGGCTGTTTCCCTGAACTTGTCGCCTGTGGAAAGCTTACACCTGGACTCAGAAAGCTGTGCTTAAGCATCGCGTACCTTTGACGTAGTTATTGAAATCAGTGGCCAAAATAGTCTGGTAATGAACCGTTCATGCAAGGAGACGATACACTGCATATCTATACAGCTTACCTTGATATTCTGGGGTTCCGCTGTGAAAATGATGTCTTCCCAAAATAATCTCATGTTGAAGACATATCCAAGAAGTTGCATTTCCTCCATTATGGCGGTACCTGGTAGCCATCCTTCGTCAGTGCCCTTTATGATAAACTGGATTGCAACTACCTATGTAGGCCGTTTCCTCCCTGATCATCATCATAAGCATCCTGTCCGCATTTCCGGGAAAGTATCCTCGAGCCCGAGGTATCAGTCTTGCCCCAAATGCCGCAGCCCTGCGACGCTGCGAGATCTCGATAGAGATTATGTATGCCATCAGCACAGCCAAAAAGGTAATTGTCAGGAGGACAATCGATCCGCCAACAGATAGGGATATCCTCGTCGCAAAAGCCAAAAGCCTCGCCAGAAGAAGAAATAAGCCTACGACGGGCAATACCACTGATATCGCCCAATGGCATACATAGCGCATGCCCGGGGTGATTTCCATCGCGAGCAGTGTTTGCGAGGCTCCAGCACAAGAAATAGAGCGGGCTGTTGGACTATGCTGGTGGACCCGTGATTCGTCCCCGTAGTCGTCTACTGATGGCGACAGCAAAAGGCCTTCCGCAGCGTGGCCTGAGTGCCAGCGACTCGGAGTCAGGCGGCCTGAGAATCAGAGTCAGTCCATTGACAACTTAATAGTCACGTGTCGGAATATATTTTGTCACAAGTACTCTCGTCTTGCCGCATCCGAGTCCGTGCACCGTATATCGCGTGGTCCAGTCCCGGCGTTCGTCCACTCGTCCGAATGTTTTCGCTTGTCACGACAGGCTTCCAATATAATCGTTACTGTCAATCCGACAGCTAAATGATACAGGCCTGGTGATTGGCAGGAGCCGAGTAGCGCATCGTCGCCGTCACCACAGAACAAGGATTCGGGTTGCAAGTGAGCAGATCAAGTCGTGTCGTCAAAGATGTGCGGATGTACCAGTGATCACCGAGGGTTATGGGCAAGCTTTATCCGAGTGTTTCGCTACTTCCTAATCGGTGCTAGTCCCAGAAATTGTGTCCGAGCCTCCACTCAGTTCTGTTGCAAAAGGTCCGCACACTCCACCACTATACTTATTGACAGGTAAAACAAATAAGACACAGTCCAATCAAGACGCAATCTTGATGGGTACCAACTAGCGGAACAGGTATACTGTAGTACAATATATAAGAAACCTCGCGATCCAGTCCGAGGATCTGCTACTAACGCATGACCGACTCGTGTATATCGTCAAATCATCTTGATGCCACTGCGTGCCTCGCCCCTCCATTCCAGCCTCGTGATTAAGGCAATGCACGCATAGGCGTGTCGCCCAACAGTGTTGCACGGCGGTCCCATCGTCCGTGCATAGGATCACGGAACGCCTTGTTTGCAATCGCGAACAGAAGCGACGTCACAAACAATGCAAACACGACGATCCAGCTAAGCCATGCAAAGGCGAGCATTGCCGTAAGGGCTCGGCACTCCCAGAAGAACCAACACGAGGAGAGATTTCCCCAGTAAACATCGTCTTGTGGAGGGTTGCTAGTATGCTATACAGGTCGAAGAATTGTCAACAAACGTGGTTGTTAGATCACCAAGGCTACGTACGGTGGCGACGGCAGCACCGACTAGCCAGAGGAGGAAGAAGACAAAGAGGCCGACTATCTCCGCTGCGAAGGAGCTGAAGAAACGATGCTCGAGCCTGCTGTGGATTGTACGGGCACTGAATTCAACCGTGAGCTAGATGACGAGTGACTATAAAAAAGACCAGTCATACACAAATGGTGCCCAAAAGACTGTAAGAATACTTGTCACCAACAGTTCAACAACGACCGGGTCTTATGGAATGACTTGAAATCAGCGAGGTCGAAATTTTTGCGAGAGCGGGACCCCTACCATAGAACTGAACTCCGTAGTTCGTCGGATCATACGCGGGAAGGTGAGTGGTGTAATGTATCCTCACCGCAGACAACGCCAGTGTCACGGCTGCAAAAAGAAACTACAGTCCAAGTTGAGCACGAGTATAGTTGAGGTGAGCGATGGGCAAGCGTACTAGGATGCAATACAACACGAAACGCATAGTGTGGATCATGGTTGCCATTGACTAGAGGTGGGAGTGATGGTGACTTTGACAATGTCGCAAGATCAGCTGGATTATATGTAGCATGACGGTCCACAACACGAGGCAGTTGTGCGCTGTGAAATGAAGGAAGACCGCTCCGCTTCGTTACCGAACAGATAACAAACCTACGCACGTGTAGCGCACACTTGTACACATTTGTACATAGCTGATGTGTCATCATTGTGCGTCCAGAGTCGAGACCACTGGCGCAACTGCCAAGGATTTGAACATCCTCCAAGCGGCAGCACCTGCCAGTGCCGAGTAGCAAGCCATGAGCCCAAGGTGACCACATGCTGTGCTGCACCGCCATAGCTTTTTCTTGTTGAGGCTAAGATGACAGAATGGAAGGCATGGACGCACCACGTCAGACGCCTCGAGGCAAACCTCGTTTGTCACAGAAGGGACTCATCATGGCCACCGCCAGACGTGACGGTAATCGCGCGCACCAAGGTCGGTGGTGGAGACTGACGTCATGATATCCCTTTTGCCAAGTTATATCCGATGCGTGAGGCAGATCTCCCGACAAGTTAACAGCCGCATAGTATATGATACGTGGCCCGACCCACTGTTTAGGCGGAAAGCCATGATGGGATACCTGAAGGGGTAGAGATGATCGTTTCTAATGAGTTTCCTTGGGGAGTCACTTCCTTGTTTGACAAGGGCAGTGCATGAACAGGAGAACTTGAAGGACGGTGCTATATACGCGAGGCGGATTTCTCTAAATGAAACTCCCAAGACATTGGCGCAAGTACTAATCCGTGTTGAGCGGTTCGTTTCAAACTGTCTGAATATTCGGACTCACGACGTGGGAACCATGCAAGCTCCTCGTAACGTAAACGGGATCCTTGATTGCAACCTGACTGGCCGGCGGATAATGGGTTGATATACTGACTGGTCGACTTTTAGCACTCGCCTCATCTTTCAGTATAAATGATCGGTGCATATAAGTACTTTGGGGACTGGGAATTGAGTTCAAACAGTACGTGCCGGCAAGGTTCTCGGAAGGTCGCTGGCCCTTCAAAAACATCATCCTGTTTCTCCAATCAGTGGGCTCCACGATATTCTCATATTGCAGGAAATATCGTGTGAAGGTGAACCTGCCCACCAGCACTTTCGGCGAGATTTGGTGATAATATTGTGTGGCGATTTGAAGCCTCAGGCTGCACTGGGCCAATCACTGTCAATGAATGGGATCTTTTCTTTTATGTCCATATTTTGTTGTGTTTTATTTTTGATTTCCACAGAACTGTTCGCTATTATCCCACGTCACTTTTGCCCATGAACGGTCGCTATCGTGTTAGTACTGCTTTCTTTTGGCCTCCATCAAAAACTCTGGACTTGCACCAGTAAGTCGTATTATAACATGTTTGTGTAGGATTCTGAAACATTTAGCGGCCGCCATCAGTCCAAGTAGTGTTGACAGGGAACCAACCAACCTTTCTGTCGGCAATTCGGCTTCCTAACTCATTGTAACGCGACTCTACCATTATCCCACACGGTGGTTGCCTTGTACAAGATTCAATTGCGCAGGTCTATACGCACGCCGGGTTTACCTCGCTATCACTCGACCATTTCAAAGATGCCTTCGGTCTGGCAGCGACACCCTCGATATTTCATTTCCGTGGCCATGGTCATCTTAACAACAATATACCTACTTAATCCCTACCAGTCTCCGCTTCGGACTGATTTATACGAAATTTCAATACGAGACAGTGAGCTACCCGCCCGACTTCAACGAGCTGAGCGGGCCTATTCGAAAATGGTCGGGAACCGTAAGGAGATGATACGTCAGTTTGGACCAACCACTCGGGATATTCTTATGTACGTCCACCGCTGCTGTCTACTATTTCAATTTCAATTTACTTCCTTTCAGGTTCCCGGAAGACAAGGAACCTTGGCCGCCCTATACTGTCTGTGGGTGGCAATATATAAGGAATCGCTCTGCTTGCAATTGGCTTACGCAGTTCTCAACCAGGGAGCTTTTTCCCTCCGTCATTCCAGTGTCCCCATGAAATGGAACGTGTTGGGTCGTTAGGAGATGGAGGCAAGTGGACTTGTGGACTCTCTCGACTCCGGCATAAACCGGATTGCCTGATATACACATTTGGTGAGTCTGATCATGCCTTTCTTAGCCTTCTCTCTGGAATGTGGGCACCGAAACAGGCATGAACTATGAAACATCGTTCGAGGCCGAGGTTCTTGAACATACTCACTACTGTGAAGTTTGGGGCTATGACTATCGTATCAACTCGTTCGGCAGCATCAAACGCGATCGTCGCGCCCACTTCCATCCATGGGGTCTTGCGAACATTGATGCTCATGATCCGAGTGATGAACATAAGCTGTACACCCTGAAGACACTCCTTGACATGAACAGTATGTTTTTTTACAACCCCACCTACACCACAGAAATACAGTCTTTTGCAGAGCATCAATATATTGATATACTCAAGATTGACGTTGAGGGATGGGAGTTCGAGGTGCTCTCACAAATACTGCAACCTTACATCGCGTCCGGGGAGCCAGTCCCCTTCGGTCAGCTTCTGATCGAGATCCATACATGGGATAAAAAGTTTGAGGACTTTTTGTCATGGTGGGAGACGCTAGAGTCTGCAGGGCTGCGACCCTTCATGTTGGAGGTCTGTGTGACGGTTTCTTGGTCCATTGATTACGCTCATCGTAGTACAGGTCAACCTCGTGTACCAGAATTACAACAGGGGCAAAGACACAGCTCTTGTAGATGTAAGTCACTTAGTATGCCCCTCTGTCGCAATGAGGGCCTTGACCGCTTTTTTGCAGTACTCCTTCATCAACATCAAGAGTAACAACATTTTCATTTCCGATCCCCCGTCGACGGTTTCAGACGGTTCGGTGATATAAAACTGTGATTATGCGGTAGATATTTGGCACCGTTGTACGCGCAGCGTAAAAACATTGCGCGAAGGCTAGACGCTGAACCAGGACGAGTGAACAACGCTATGCATTGGACACGGTACATACGCATACACATACATGGGACTGAACTTGCATTGGAAACTGCTTGCTGTCCAATGTATCTCCGCCTCAAAAGGCCATCACCTATATATTTTTGCGCAGCTAGGGTGTGTTTGTTATTGTTGAATTCCAAGGGCGTTGCCAAACATATACCAACTCGTACCACTCGTCCGGCTGTGAAATAGAAACTTCATCTGAACGCCCGAGGGATAGTACCAGATATCAATTGTTCAGGAATCAGGTAAATGTTACATGGCTTCCATTGCTAACTAGCCCTAGACTGTGATGTGTAGTGAGCAGACTGAACGCGGCGATGCTTGAAATAGAATAACATCCTGGCCATGAAGCCATATGCTGTCAACACTGCCGAGGGCGAAAGTGAGTTAGCAGAGCGCATATGCTTGGTCCAGGCATCACCCGAGTTGGGGGCGCGCAGCATACCAAGTAATTCCTTAGCCCAACTTCGATCATGACCCAACAACCCCGTGATCAATTCGTTTTGCACTAGTGAGACATCGTGACCGATTTCCGGCGGTTTCCTCTATATCGGTGTTCGCGTCGGAAGTAAGGACAAGAAAAAAAATTCATCCGGCAAGTGCAACACCGAGTCGGCATGACATCACCTACCCACCCACCGACAAGTCAACTTGGCATTCAGACCCCCACTCTTCTCTCTCTACATTCTGTGCATCCTTGTCTTCGTCTACATCGCACCGAGGTGACCACTGGACCTTCGCTACCTACAACCCCGTCAATCGAACTAGAACCCCCTAGGGTGTGGTAGGAACCCAACCTCGCACCTAATCACGCACGCTACGTTCTTAGGGACTTCAGGGAGGGAAAATAACCCCAGCATGAGAGAAGAAAAACCATGGCAGGAACCTCAGGCTCCGAAGGAGCCCGAGACACAGCAAACCAAGCCAAGCAAAGAGTTGGAGCCGATCATCACTAGTATGAGGGACCCATCTTCAGTTGGTGCGACAGTCGTGCAGACTGCCAAACAATATGTGCCTGAAAAGGTGGGGAAAACATTTCAATATGCTGCTCAGACGGCCGCTGTCGCAACTTCTTACTTTCCTATTCTTCAGGGCATAATGGGTACTGAAGCCTCTCTTTTGCGTGAGTCGCCATCTTGCGAGGCACTCACATGAGCTGATAGCGATCAACACCCGAAGATCACGGAGAGGGAACACATGTTTCCATGCCTAGCACTGAATTAAGAGGTGCTCAGCCTTTAGAGCACACCGGGGGTGTCGGTGCGCTTCCAGGGAATCTCTCCGAGTCTAGCGTTGCTCTTTTACCAGATGAACGCCAAGAGAGGGCCCAGGAACGTCAGCCAACTTCCCCTCGACAAAGGAGAGACACGATAAAGCCGTCCGTGATGAGCGGTGATGACGAGGTGTGTTACTGCTCGCACTTCCTTCGTGAGCTTAGTGCTTGGTGTTTGTCGCCAAGCATGACTGCCTACTTGACCTTTTTACAAGAGAAAGGACTTCTTGACTTTTCATAATTTTCTCGGGAAAATGTGAAGCATTTTTTGGTGACTCTTTTTATATATATCTGTCATGCTCGCTTGGGCTCACGAGGTTGGGAACGTGACATACCTTTCTGGCAGGTTGTCGCACTGCCAAGGAGGTAGGCGTCACGAAATTTCCACTTGAAACCTGGCGTGGAAACCACAGGTGTTCCGCATGTTTCGTGACTTCACATCCATGCTTTTTTCAGAACTTAACAACGTGGAACATGCCAAGTGTATTGGGGTCGCTTAGATTTTGGTTCATGCGAGTTCCACTGGCTTGATCATCGTGGGGTCGGGTCGTCGCGCGGATTTTCCTTGGCACGGTGTATCTTGGCATCCTTCAGCCAATCCTCGAGTGCCCAGATTTTCTATGCTTTTTTAAGCTTTGATTCCTGCTCATCCGCGATCAGAATCACTTATTCCCTTACCACAGGCACATCCCCGAGAGTCCGAAAAGGAACAAGGTAAAGCGAAAATGCCGAGAGACACTATTCTCTTCAAGGATGAAACATCCGCTTCTCAGCAGTTGGATGTTCCCTGTCATAGTACGGAAACGAGAACAACAATTTCTGGAAGCAACATAGCAATTAGTTGTGGTCCTGAAGTTGAATCGCGGAAGGTGGGAAGTGAGGTAAAGAGCCAGGAAACCCTAAGCAAACAAGAGAAGACGACTGCAACGGCCGCCCCCGGCATGACGGGAACCGTATCTAGTGCTGAGGAATCGAGGGGAAGACGTTCGTTGAATCCTTTAAGCTGTGACGTCATAACTGACTAAACTGTCAATTGGGCAGAGAAAGGCATCGAAGAATCTAATCTTGCTTCGGAGGAAATTGGTCAGAGGAAAGGCCCGTCGCAAGATGTCCAGGGGGGAGCGAGCGAAGAGGGACGAACCACACTCACGAAGAAGGTTGAAGGGAGTGGCGGTGGGGCGTATCATCCTGCGCAGTTGCATCCTCCGCCACCGGGGACTAGCGCTGCGGAGTATAATGCCTCGGTAGGCGTTCAGCAGGAGGAGCAAGATTCGTCGACTACGAAAACAGGTAAACGGGTATCCGTGGGTGCCGAAAAGAAGCCCGGATTCATTACTATGGTCAAAGGGGAAATGAAGATTCTTGCAGGAAAGATGAGCGGAGACGAGCACAAAGTCGAAGAGGGTAAGAAACTTGTCCATGGAGAGGCGTGAAATTCAGAGCGTTGGTGTCTTCGGTAGTGTAATGGGTATTGTATATTAGGGTTCGCCACCATTGTAAGAGCGTCAATTTTGTATAGTACGGAAACCTGGAGGTGTTACTGTAGTTCTGTGTACATGTCATTCCGGTGGTTTCAGGATTCGCTCACCAAATCCCTTAGAGGGCTTCCGTATAACTTTGACCGGGTGTCATCCGATTATATGAATAAAATAAATCGGCGTGGGGTGGGGTAACTGAAGTACCACCTTGTAAGTGAAGAGTAGGATCCGTGGAACCTGAGCATAATGACTAGGATAAGACTGGTTTCGTGGTGGATGAAACCAGAACTATCGGGGGAAAGAATCATGCGGCGAGAAAGTGGATATATCAAATTTGAGCGAGGGGTAGGTTGAGACGTGGAAGACAAACCTTGTCGGTGATAGTGCTCTACGCGCGACGTCCCCGCCGTGAAGGTCCGCCGTAAAGTCCGATGATTCCTCGAAAGATGACATAGCGTCCTTCACAGTGATAAATATTTGAATGTCGAAGTCGCATGACTTACCACAAGGCGATCCGGCAGCTCTCGGAACACTGACCTTCACACATAAGCATTTAAGCCTCAGGCACTGATGCTCTGCGGATTCGCGTAGGTGAGAAGCGATATGTAAAGGGTCGTGAATTACTCACTCGCGTTGGGATCCGGCGTGCGTTGCGTTGTAGTGAGGGACAAGTGAAAAGCGCAAGATTGACAACCTCCCGCGAACGGGTCATCATTGAGAGTTTCAGGGAATGAATACAGATGATGACGACAAAGAATGGGTTATTGAAATATTGACGAGCGAAAGCGAAAGCGAAAAAAAGTCGGGTACGCGTATCTTGGTTCGACACGATTTGAAGCTGGTGAGCGTCATCCGTAACGGAACGTTCACAGCCTCACGAAGTTCTGGTCAAGCTAATTTCCATCGACGTAGGTGTGGCATTTCGGAAGTAGTCTTAGTACACACCGGGCTCAACTCATTCGGAGTCATTCCGCTAAGGACGTGTTCCATACAGACGTGTCATGAGATGTTCCTGCAAAATGAATACAGAACCTGCGACCGCAGTCAGGTACACAGGCCCATGAGCGACGCGTTTCAAGAACAAGTTGCAAAATTGGCAGACGTTGATTCGTTGGATATTCTTAACATTAAGCTTGCCGTCGGAATCGTTGCCGAAGCGGACTGCTTCTTTTTGGGATTCTTTGCGGGTAGCTTGGTGCGCCGGTAGCCTAGTAGTATCCCACACGAGTGGGAGGTAACTTGAAACTAAGTTGGGGACGAGGCTCACGATTTGGAGCTCAGGCTGCTGTCTATGATTGCCGAGGGACGCCACTTTGCACCGGCATTACATCGGATCTGCGGTTGGCATACCTCACATAGTCCCAGCCTGAGTTTGAAAAGTTCACTGGCACCGATATGATCCTGGCGTAGTAGCGAACACCAACCTGAAGTTAGTGGTCCACTGGCACTAAGTCGGCTTCACGTTGATTTACATACATAATACTTCAAATCTCAGGCCCCCACTGGACCATCAAATTAGTGAGTGAACAAGTAGAGACTCTGCAGCCGAGCCGTGACATCTTTTTGCGAGAAGATTCACGTTCGCTGGTCACTAGAGAGTGAGTCCTTGAGTGTTGAACGATTCAAAAATTTGACCCACTTGCCAGTGTTAATGGAAGCAGCGGCATAGCTGTGTGATGGTGGTATTGCCTAGAACATCATCACTGGTGCAATTCGAACTCTTGGCAGATTTCGACCCAATGACTTGCCAAGCGGGACGGGATATTCCTATACAGTACTGAGGGGCCGTGTCACACTGTCTGTGCACGTGATAAACTACCATGTGCGTTGCACATACCGCATGTACGTGGGGGCTTTGGCCTAGACTGGTGACCAATCCGTCTAAAAGAGGCAAGCGCGCGAGCTAAGCAACCGTCGATAGGGTTGCTTATTTGCTCGCGCGCTTGCCTCTTTTGGACAGGCTTGTAACCAGCTTGAGAGCCTATCTATGTCTATTGGCTTGCCTCATAGACGAGCAAATTGACACTCTTTCGTCCCCCTGAATCGTGGACATCATTACAACATTTTACTCACCATTGACTCACCAACGGTGACCAACCTGGGTAACTATCCGGAATTGAACTTCATAATCTTGACTCGGACTAGGATTAGAGTCGGTTCCACTGTGAGTATGACCCGGTGATGCGGCCGGAATTGAGGAGTAGGGTGGTTTCCATTCGGCCACCTTGTGTCTTAGTCAATGCGCCATCATCCGTAAACTCAGTCCATATGGCGACAAGGCTGTTTATCTGATCCCCGTCGGAATTTCCTCGCTCTGGATATAGACGAGCATCCCTGGAGAGCACACCGTGGAAAGTCGAATGAGCCATTGACTCGCGAGCGTCGAAAACTTGGAGCCATCGGTCCGTTGGAAGCAGGCTCAAAGAGGCAGAAACAAGTCAAGATCCTTCCGAGGATCAAATCGATTCCCTGGTTCCACCGTTCCATTTAGCCGAAACAGAGATGTCGTCTCTCCTGTGGGAGGGGAAGGTTTTCCGGCTCGGGTGTGCGTCTTTTCCAAGTTTTCGTAGCGGGGCTGGATTGCCGTTGGTGCAGCTCGGAATGCCAATTTCTCCTGACAAAGCCTCGAATCCCGGAATGCTATCGAGGGTCTGAATTTCCCGTTCCTGAGAATTAGCATGGACTTGCACCGCGACACTGTCCTAATGTTCTTTGCCTGTTTCCGGTCCATACACATTGCTCGGACGAGTTCCGATATGTGCTTGGCTCTGTTGTCAGATTGGCTTTCCAGATACAATGGAACAATAGCGGCATACCCAGGCAATTTATTCACACAAGAACTTATTTCGGGATCATTTGTCATGCAATGCATGTTTCGAACCAAGCAAACGTTGAGTCCCATATGGTATGCGATTCGTAATCGTAGCCCACCGCGCGAACGCCAAATCAGGGCTGTGGTGAAGAGGTAGCGTTGGTCAGAAATAGCACTCTTTCTTCTGCGAGGCCAACACAATGAGCCTTGATCCCGAATGGTTCCCGCACATACTGTTGAATTCCCTGAGGCGATCGTTATACCATTGATGGGTGGCGGATTGAACTGTCATTTGCATGGAACAAATGACGGGCAAAAGAAGGCAGTCGGGCTATAGGTAATGGTTTTACTGCACCATCCACCGGGGGGTTTTCCACAAACAATCCATCGTCAACTCACCATTTGTGTTCCATCCCCAAAATTAACAGACTGCTGACAGACTGCGATTGAAAAGGGGACGCTCATCTGTTTTCCACGGGAAGCTGCGGTCGAGCACATGCCTCCAAATATTTTCGCCAACTATCTAGCACTTCTATCAGGCGGTGCTTTTAATCAGACAAATTTGCATCGCGAACTCCACCACAGTCAGACTCGCAATCTGGTATCACACTTCGTGGGTCGACTTACCGTTCACTGCGCCGACTACGGATTCGCAAAACTGCGGCGCAATCGATCCGAAAATAAACGGCTATCGCGGACAATCCTACATTGTTCGGCCCGTCATCAGTTCTTCAATGTCTAGTATCTGGATCGATTAAGCCCACGAGTTCTGTTAGATACATCAGGTGCTCGTGTGCCAATTTATTTTAGCAATGTATCATTTCCACGCTCACAACGGGGATAAAATGCTTGTGTTCGAGATTAACACGGATTCGAAGGGGTTCGCATAAGGTGTGTCCTAAAAACGATGTCAACACTGCCTGATCCTTGTTGGGAAGGTAGTCCTGTGCCTAGTCTTCGTGACTCCAAAATGCATGTTCTAAGCGCAATCTTGACCGAAATCCGTACCCCGAAAGTGCACCTACCACCCAACAGTCTCAATCTGTCTGGCTTTTCATAGAACAGGCTGAACAGGCTGAGGGACTCCATTTCAGAACATCGTGGTGCAGAAATTTCGGTTGGGGGAGACCGTCGGCATACCCAGCCTGGGCCAGGTGGCAGGTCTCGCCGCGCTAGTGCATTTTTGATCGGAGATACATATTTCAAGTCCTCAAGGATAGCAAGACTAATTCTGCATTGCTACTTGACGTTCTGAAGTGGTAATTATAATGAATAACTACCGGACTACGTGGAACCCCCTGGTGCCGAATTGAAACTTTGAAAACTTTCCAGGACATGGGGATCCACACGATCACATTATGTCCTGACAGTGCAAGAGGATGGTTGGTCCTGAGCTTCCAAATGTGGCTGGTGCGGCAAAACAACTATTGTACATAAGCATGATGTACATGATACACCGATCAACCGTGCAGGCCCCTGCAGGGTAGCGAAACATCGAAACCGCGAACCGAATGTCGAGCGAGTGGAGTAAAATGCCATAACACAAAGGGTCCACATATCTTGAATGATTATCGTCATAACACCACACGGAAGCTGCTCAAAACTCGCTTGTCTTCGGCGGACAGCGGACTATAGTTACTTGGAGAAGGGTAATCTAGGCGAACAGGGTGAGGTGTATGTGAGGTCGGGGGGAGATCGGAATTTGCATATAGACCAGTAAGGGCAGCGATACTCGGCAGAGAGGTGTCATGTGGATAAGACCGTGGCGTCACCGGCGTGGTAGATTGTGCAGGAGGCGAGTAAGTATGCCGATGCATCGGGGATAAGGGCCTGGATGGAGTAGGCGAGACAGAAGATATCGGTCTAGAAGTGATTTCGTGCGATTGTGTATGTTGTGAATGTTGAGCTAAATCCGGCTGGGCAGGAAATTCGGCTAGAGCATAACCTTCCCTCGAGTCTGTCATAGAATAGCGATCATTCCGCAATCCATTTGCCTTACTGGATACAAATAAGCCCTCCGGCACTCGCAAATTACGGAGATAGTCGTAGTTTTCGATGACAGGGAGTCGTAGGTAGTCATCCCCCTGGTAAAAAGAAAGCGAATGAGAAGCGATGTCGCAGACGAGTGATTAAAAAGAGGCTACACCAACCGTAAAGTAGGCCACCACATGCCATTTGCGCGGATGACTTGATCCAGGAAGGTATACAAGCACCGAGTATGTCTGTTTTGTGAGCCCATTTGGGCGTTTTGGACGATCCTTTCGTCTATTAGTGGGAGGTATGGCTACGAGTGGATCAGTAGTCCTCCGGGCTCTAGACTCAGCCAGTAAGTATAGTCTTGGATTGTACCTCACAAGGACAGGTACCTGAGAGCTGCCTTCGCATCTTTTTCTTCTTGAGTAGTCTCCATTTTTTCTTCGTAGAACAGATAGTCACCACGCATCCGACTTTGGGACCTGGCAGTCAGTCAGTATAAGAATTCGATCAAGAGAAGGTATGGTAGAGATACACTGACCATCTTCTCCCGTCGGTCCAACGCAGCAGACCACCATCGTTCTCCGCTTCCTCCCAGACAAAGACGTTCCCCGAAACCAGCTGTTCGCGCTCGCTTGCGGTGAGCCGGCGTCTGATCAGCGGGATCATGTTGAGCCTAACGGCTTCCAAGAGAATGTGGGCGTCTTTTGCATCACGAACGTCTAGCACACGAATGAGAGAAATCCGTTCGTAGATGTAGTTCTTACATACGGAGAGCAGGATGAGTGGGGGGACCGGTGTGAATGACGGTTGAAGGCATATCAACTACCTAGGGGATGAGATGCGAGATCGAGAGTCAGTTCACTTCGGTTGCGCTTTTATACGAAGAGATGTGGGGCGTGTGGCAGTTTGACATGAACGATCATGTAATGTAACGGGCAGGGATCAAAAATTCCTGGAGAGGCAAAATCAGATCGGTAATCTTCCGACAGGGAGTGTTTGGCGAGGGAGAAGAAACAACACCCGGAATCGGGTTATGTCTACAACTGCTTGTTCTTGATTTAGAGGTACGGGGACGGAGATCTTGCAAACATGGATAAAAGAAACGTGACATGAGACAAACCTTATTTTAATGACTGCACCCAGGAACCGGCCACAAACTGATTACGGCTGGATCGATGAAGGACCATATGTGTCCACGGGAACTCTCGTAAACAGCTGGACGAAGGATAGCTAAGTAAGCAGACAGGCGATAATTCAAGTGAATTTTCCCACATTGAGCACTAGGGCAAAGATCCCAGGCAAAAATTGGTGAGACTTCGGATGATTGATATTCCGTATGGCGACGAGGCTCCCAGCAGCCTTATTTATGCGCCACCCGCCGAGCAGCGCTTGAATGGGTCCCAACGCATGGAGAGCAAGGTTGATATCACCTGCTATGTATCCCGCCACGCCCGCAGCCGTCTCCCGAACAGTTAGCTAGCAATTGTCTGCTACCTCCCGCCCGTTCTGTCGATCCTGAAGAGTCGAGACTCGCGGCCGCGAGTTGTTGATATCAGAATCTGATCACTGCCAGTGTTGTATCACCTTTCAAGAACAACCTTGATTTGTACGAGTTACCTTTCTAGGTTCCCTCAGCTCGTACAGGTGGAGTATTCGAGACTAAGAAACAACAACACCTGTTTTTAGGTCATCAATTCTTGGGGCCTCGAGTTTGAGCATCATGATCCTGATCTGGCGGTGCCAATGATACCGTTCATCCCTGTCAGGCCATTCGATGATTTCCTGGGGGGTAGTCGGCGACATCTACTAGTAACCAACATAGGACATGCACGTCCGAGTCAACCAAAATCTCGCATAGTATTACCTACACAATCCGAGGCTCCCTGCTAATCACGCTGTTAATGGAGTGTGTTGCGTGCAATGCTGCGCATCAATATTGACACCGTGATTGCTGGTCTGCCATGATCATGATGAACAGAAAGGATACCGGAATGCAAATATAGCGGCGCGCACTCGCACTTTGTGCAGTGTATACGCCAAGCCTCGCCACAGCAAGGAGCCAGTCCCAGCAGCTCGTGTGGTGCGGTACTGTGGGCTCCGATGATCTGCATGTCTCGATTGAAGTCAAATTTCGCCTACTTGTCGTCAGGCTTATCACTAAAAACAAACTCCATTTTAATAAATGCCACGGTCGTCACAAATTCGGGTCACAAAAGAGAGAAGGCCCGACTCTCGGTAGTTCAGGAGAGAAAGCGCCCAACTTACGGCCAAATCCTTGGAGTTGTTAATCACGGGGACCTACCAGTTTCATTGCTTCCTTTGGGGTACTAGGGACAAACATGAGTACACAGGGATGTCGGAAGATGTTCCGGTGCCCAGAACTTTCAATGTGGCGTTTCAGTCCAATCAAGTATCTTGATTTGGCATAGGACATCACACCAGTCCCTACGACTGAGTTTCGACTTGAAGATATGACCAGCGAGTATATCCTCTCTTGAAAAATACTGTGTAGCACCTCGATTCCACTGACATACGACTTCTTATCCAGCTTAACAGTGACACGAATTCCCCTGATACGCTACACTTGTAAGCTCGTTTCGCTCCCATGTATTGATGTAGGAAAAGGTTCAGCAGGCCCACCAGTTTGGATAGCGGTTCCAAAAACCCGCTATCGTCCAATTAAACCACGGTCTCCAGTACACGTCAAGCTTTCATTAGTGGATGACACCCCTGCAACACGAGACATTATATCCCTATTGGGGAGAACGTAGAACCAGGCCAACAGAAGATAACGCTATTACTAGCCAACCCATCCGTGTCTCTCGGTTTGCTCGACCCGTTGCATCGCGCGAATTTGAGGCGGCAAACGAATACGGACGGCGAACATGCGCTACATGGCCTTACCCGAACGTGCCTGAAATTATTAGCAGGCTGACGATTCGAAGGAGTATGTATATGTGCGTTGCCTCCCAGAGCCTTTTGTAAGTAGATTGCAACGGCGGCTCCGGCGTGCTGAAAAATAGGAGCAGACAGTCTTCCTGTGACAAAACATGGAATGGAAACAACCGTCCCGTTTTCACCGCTGCTTCCCCGTGTCGTATGGGTCCGAACTTCGAAGGTAATATCGATAAACGATGACGTGTGAGATCGTTTCCATTTTGTCTCTTGCTCATTATTATCACCTTTCATTAGGCAAATGGTGACCAGGGCTCTCCATCTTTATATCCATCCAACCAGAGGAGATCACATGGCATTCCTTGGAATTAGCGCAAAAGATTTGCAGTTCGAAGCTTAAAACGAGTTGAACGATTCCTCAACCATCATTCCTAGTATGAGCACTTCGGAACTAATATTACGACGCCCGTGACAGACCTTACATCATTTTATCATAAGGTTTCTTTTGGTGAACACAATGACCGATGCACGGCCTACCACTCAGGCCCACCGGGTGATAAACGGTGCCCCGCCGAGCATGAGTAACATCATCGTGGTCTCGCAGGAAAATAATTCTCGCTTCACAAGGACGCAAGGGCTAATGCACGATCAGTGCTAGTGATGCATCAGTCTGTGCCAGTACTTTCCACTCTATTCCTATCTCACTGGATTACCGTTTCATTCCAAGCCGAAACACATTTTCTCTCACATCTATTGTGGATCGTGACGAGCGTGAAAGTGGAGATCAAACAAATAAAAATATTGAAGAAAAGTTCACCCAATGCAGTCGATTTATTGATTATGATGGTCGTCGTTTCAAATGTTTCGTCATAATACATACAAATTCGTACATGACAACTACACGTCACATTAAAACACAACTGATCCCCTAATTCGATACACCCAAGTCCACCTTGATTGCAGAAACATGAACATGAACCGGGGTGTGGATTTACTGTACTACAACATCGAAAGCCCGTGACGTGCTAATCAGATATAACCCGACAGATCCACAACGCACTGACGGAGGTTTGTTCATCACGCCCCAGATGAAGAAAATTCTCGACAAGCCCGGGTTCATTGGTATCAATATGGGCAGCGAGAGACTGCGTAACATGTTTCAGAGGCGTAAGTATCTCCCGCATCATCGTTTCTCCGCTCGCACATGAAACGCCGCAGCCAATTCGGTGCCAATCTCTGTCTCTCTCACGCGCACATTTGACATGTCATTCAAACATTAACCCTTCATTGTTTTATTTTCTTCGTTCCAGAATTCGCCGAATTCGACCCTAACAAGCTTTCCGCGTTCGCACTTGCGTGTATGTGCGGGAATTACGATGCCGTCAAGGAGGTCCGTCAAAACATTGTTTCCATGTGACCTGAAAAAAAGTTGCCAGATCTCTGATACCCGCATTTACTTGTCCAGGCGGTCGAATCGGGCACTGCGCCAGATCTGAACTCCACTCAGACGCCCTTCCAATTCGGATTCGTCTCCCTTACCGTGTTCGGGGCCCAACGGCTCCGACCCCGCTCTGAAGACAGCGCGCCTATGAGACATCCCGATATCCTCAACTATCTCATCGACTCTGGCGCGTCGCCCGACAAAGCCGACATCTCAGGCCACACGGCGCTTCACCACGCGTGTACCCCACCGATTGGGCACGCCGAGATGGCGAAACTGTTACTGAACAGGGGTGCGAACGTGAACGCGCAGAATCGGTATGGGGAAGTGCCCATCTTCTTCCCGTTTCAGGGGGGCGACGTCACGCTTGTCGACATTTTGATGGAACACGGGGCGGATCTGGACATCTTGGACGGCAACGGCGATTCCCCCAGAAAAATGTGCATCATATTCGGGGCAGAGGTCACCGCTGCCGTTCAACGATGGGAGCGGAAACGCAAGGGTGAGGTAGCGCCTTGGGAAGAGAAACGGTGCGAGAATTGCAAGACCAAAAGGAGCGGGTTAAAGCAGTGCGCGAGATGTCATATCGTTCGGTACTGCTCGATCGAGTGCCAGCGTACGTAACGTTTTCTGATGGGTGCGCTTTACCCGACGTTTTCCGGGTGGCAGGCGCACACTGGAAGATGCACAAACCAGAATGTAACCCGTTTTGCGCGCAGACGACCGTCACTCTCAGGCCGACTTATGGTGGGGCATCCGAGACAATATCCAGAGCGGACCTCATGCGCCAGGCATTCGGTCTGGCAACCCCCAACACCGGTCCACTCAGGCCTGGACTCACCAAAAATGCAGAGACCGAAAACAAGAGCATGGTGATTAAGGTTCAGGTGCCTGTCGACCTCCCCACCAACAGTTTGGTTAACTCTGCTCCTGGGCCGCTGTTCGTCTATAATAAAAAGCGGGATTTCACCTGCACGGTCGTAAGAGCGTCTAATCCCAGTGCGTATGACGCCATCGTGCAGGTTGTGCGGTCTCGGGGAGTCGGTGGAGCAAAGGCATACTTTGCAGCTGAGTTGAAAAACCCGGACGAGCTTGCCATCAAAATATCCGAGGTGCTGGCCGAGCAACCATTCTAAACCAATGTTTTGTATGACACCAAGCTCGAGGGATTATGTACATGGATTTAACTACCTCTAAAGAAAAACAAAATACAGATAGGTAGTCGTGTATTGTACTCGCATTGTGTATTGTAAAGCAGGAACTAGCCATACTATAGCAAAATAAGCAAGAGACGGATGAATCAAGTATGCCAAATCATTCCTCTCGTTTGGTCTTCGCAATTACTTCCAGCTTCTGTTGCGTTTCTGCCATCTCCTCCTCCCATGCCTTCCATGCGGCAGGATCTTGGGTCCAGAGGGTGTGGCAATCATGACAGCGTATGTAATACGCCGTTGCCTGTGCGCCGAATCCCAGCAATGTGCTGCAGCCATATGATACGTAAGTAATATTCACACCCGGAAACACGTTTCCACATACAACTCGGGCAAGACCTCACCAACGGCGTCCATATCACCTTGGGGCAGACAATCCTCACAGAACGCTTGAGGACACGTCTGACATCTATTCGGGAAACGGGGTATCAGTTTAGGCTCGAGATGACGAGAGTTTCTGGGACGTGCCGGAATAGCATCCCACCGGACTGTGCGGTATTCCTATTGCATTCCGCGCAGTTGTGCTGGCTACATGGAATCGATGGGAGTCTTTTCAGCTGCGCTGGTGTGATGCCATGACATTCTGGATGGAACACTGGATTGGTGGGGAACAAAGACCAGCGTTAGGAAGTCGTCACATGGGTATGGGGCATCGTGGCACCAGATTTGAGATCACACCTCGAGGACATTGACTGCACACGACCACCTCACCGCCATCTCTGCAATAGATGCACCAATCCTCTGAATCGTATTTGGCTTTGAATCGCTTCTTGGGAGCGTTCTTGACCTCGCGTGTGGGCTGGAAAAGCCCGTTTAGGCCCAAGCAGTCCAACCGCGGAAACCAATGTGATTGGGTCCTTTCTTTGATAGACTGCTCACCTCATCGTATCCCATGCAATCTGCCATGACATGTATTCCAGCAACCACAACAAGCCGATCGGTTCGTGCGCGTTTCTGTAATTCCTTCCACTCCTGGGCAATCTCCTGGTTGTTCTGTGGTCGTTTGACCACTTGGCCTTCAAACAGTCGACTTTGAACTTGCGCGACACCACTTAGCAACTGGCGTTCCTCCTCCTCGGCGTCTTGAAGCAGTTTTTCAGTTTCTTCGGCTTTGACTGTGGGTTCGTCAACCCCACCAGCACCGTCGGTGGCGAGATCCCTTTTTATTCGTGCATCTCTTACGCCCTCTCGTGCTCTCGACTCCTCCAAAATCACATCAATCGGTGCATTCAAAAAGCGCCCGAAGTCCATGCCAGTTTCTTCGCGTGAAATAGCACTGCTACCCTTGCGCAATATATCCATGAGCTCGGCCTTTTTGAGTTGCTGGGTATTTTCGTCCGGATCCTTGCCGTCGGAAAGATGGGTGGTGTTCGAGGACATAACTTTGAGGGAAAGGAATAGTTTACGGCGGATTCGGTCAAGCATCTGGTCCTCAACGCTCCCTCGACAGATCAATCGATACACCTTGTTGTTCGGTAAGCCCAGATCGAGAGGAATGGAGGGGGAAGCCTTACCTTGACGATATTCGTCTGTCCAATGCGATGCGCTCGTGCGATGGCTTGCAAGTCATTTTGTGGATTCCAGTCGCAGTCACACATGATGACCGTGGATGCCTTGGTAAGGTTGATACCTAAGTGGGCCATCAGCTTTACGTTGGAAGATACAACGAGCAATTCCGACCAACCTAAACCACCAGCCTTTGTGGACACCAAAAAGACTTTGTATGCTGTGTGAGGCTATCAGAGGGGAAACCACGGATATAGGGTAGCCTCTTACGTGATTTCTCTTGTTGAAACTGGAACAAAGGTAAGAGTAAGTATTTCATTATATGACTGCCACGCACCAGTTTAATATCCAGGGTACGTCGCGGACGCGTGGTACTCCCATCAAGGCGTGCATAAGATATACCGCGAAACTCCATAAAATCTTCTAGTAAATCTAGCATGCTATACAGAGGACCATCACTAATAGGTAGATGCTGAGATTCGACCGGACATACCTCGTCCATTGCTACCCAATAAGTAGATCGGGTCAAAAACATCAAGGGGACTTCTGCGGTCAAGACGTACGGAGAAGATAAGGACACGTTCGCCCTTTGGGAGGATCTCGGAGAGTATCTTGTCAATGGCAATAAACTTGGAGGAGGAGGCGACGATATGCTCTCCGATGACATAGGGCACTGGCGGCGCGTCTTCGAGCAAATATGGGCTGAATGTATTTTGAGAACCAAAGCCCGAGAGACACGAAAGCGGGACATACTGGCCACAAACTTTGCGCAGTTGCATCAACAGGTTCATGAGCTTCCTCCAGCCTGTGCGAACAATATCAGCAAACCTGACTACCTCAAAGGCACAATTGTCTTACGGTGGGTCTCGCCGCTTGCCGTTCGCTTTATCTGGATTGCAATTTGTTCTCTAACTTCTCGTCGCCCATCATCCTCTGGCCGGTCTTCCAGTTTATTGGTGAATATTTCCTGTAGATCCAAGGTATCCATCCGAGTCAACAACCGATACGTCCAAAACCTTTGCGCTTCTGTCATTGGTACAAACACTGTCACCTCTTCGCGTGGTGGAACGCTGATCTCAACAGAATCTTTCGTCCGACGCATCATGATCACCTCGAGAAGCTTCTGGGCAGCTTTAAGTATGGAAATAGAATAGGTTCCTTTACTGAGGTTGAAAGATTCTCGGAAGATACGTTCAGAAGCAAGTGTGAAAACTGTTGGGTATAGCCAGTGCAAGAGGCTCCAAAGTTCGACCAGGTTATTCTGTACAGGTGTACCCGTCAAAACTAGACAATAGCCACAAGTGAGCCGACCTGGCGAATGCGACAGAACAGCACATACTCATTCGGTATAGGGAACCCAGACCCTTAATCTTGCTCGACACCTGAGTTTCCGAGTTCTTGATTCTGTGACCCTCATCGAGGACACAGTAAAGCCATCGTCGGGCCTTGAACCAGTTGTCATCTGAGACGTATGCGTCATATGTTGTGATACAGATATCAAATTTAATTTCTTCGTTGCGGATAGCCGTCTTGAGACGGTCTCGTTCCGCCTGTGTTCCATGATATCGCAGGACGCTGAAGGAAGGCAGCCAGCGGGCAGCTTCCTGTTGCAAAGGTAAATTGTTAACATTCTGCGGGAACATGAATGAGAGGAGAGAACATTTTGCCAAGAAGATAAGACGGAAAGAGGACATATAATGAGATGAGGATCTTGGGGACCTATGGGAAGGGACTATATGTTTACCCGACCCTGATTACAGTGACAGCACGGACCTTTCGAGTGTTCCCTGATATAGGCAAACAAGGAGAGAGTCTGAGAATGATCAGAATTACGAACCACCTTCCAATGGAACGCATTGTCCAAACCTGCAGCGTTTTGCCGAGACCCATTTCTGTGAAACACCATCAGACCGATATAAATAGAAGATGTATTTGCACGCAGACCCACCGTCTCCGAGAATGCAGTTCATCCCTGTGGGGGGGTGGGGGTTGTCAAACTATAAATCCCTTTACTCGGTACGAAGACTCACCATTGTTATACATGTACACAAGAAACGACAATCCTTGCAGCTTAACGGAATGTGCGCATCAACCGCCGAACCATGCCGCCACGACCCAAACCACCACACACCTGATAATCCTTCATTTCGCCCCCTTGAATCAATGCCGGTTGTTCCGCCAACGCATGGAACGGTACGTAGGTTACCTTCTCTTCATCTTCCTCGAACTCCTTGCGGAGCACGTCGAAGAAATTGGTTGAGGGCAAGAGCGGCTGGAAGACATCTTGGTGACGAAACAACCAGCGTCGCTTCGCAGCCTCCAACAAGACGCGCTTCGCGTTGATCACAATCGTGAGCTAGCGGTCCACCACGAGTATACAAGTAAAAGTTCAAGACACGTCAGTCGCTCGCATATAGACGCCAAATGACTGGAGAGTCCCACCGCTTTTTTGTTTTCCATTTTTTGCTTCTTCTGAATCCCAGTGGGAGGGTCGTCTTTCTGTGAGGACGACGCCGCGCGCGAGCGCTTGCCATTGCGTACGGGTATGATGATTGTATCGAGTTTCAGCTTCTGCGAGACGTGATCTGGTGGTGTCGCGTCCCCGACGAGGGTCGGGCTGCGTGTTGAGCTCGACACGCCTATCAGATCGAGTTCGTCGAATTCCGACTCTCGGTCAAAGGGGAACGCAATTTGCGGCTCAACCGCGCTCGCAGTCGCCATCGTCGTGTGGTGTTGTGGAAAGACACGCTAGACGATCCGTAAGTGGCCCATTAGCCAATTTAGGGCAGGCTAACACGCGTCCACAGTGACACGCCTGCTAGTTGAGTGGCTGTGTACATTCATTGTCTACAAAGCTTGTAAGTCATTGATACCACCGCTCCCTCAACTTTTTCCTCCGCACCATCGGCTTCGTCACTGCGATAGCCACTGCCAGTCCAGTCACCGTCAATACCAGTTGCACCTTGTTAAAGTTTTCAGAGAGTACATCAAACGTGCCCGACGTCGCGATGCGCGTAAAGAACAAGTCTGTGCCCACCGCGAGCACCAGAGAAGTCGATTCGAGCAACGATGGCGCAGTAATTATCTGACGCACGTCAGCCACCTGTCGAAATCGCCAACAAGCACATCGTCAGTCAAAGAAAAACACCGCGACACAGACAAACCTCGTAATAGTGGGACAGCACGAACCGCCCGTCATCCGGCAGTACGGGGTCGTACTGTATGAGCATTTCCTCCGCTTCTTCGCTCGTTGGTTTTCGGTTTGGTCGGCGCGGGTTCAGCAGACGGTGTGGAATATAATGGATGCTGTTTTTCCGACTTGATACTATGCAAGACGAGACATGAGGATTAGCTCGGAGAATGCTACTTCCATGACCCACTTATTATGTCCTTGGTCGACACTCCGAATTTCGTCGTCGTCGTTGCAAAAGCAGTGATGCCATACGGCACTGCAAATGCTTGTTCGTACACTGAAAACTCGGTGGTCTTGTTCGAGTACGAGGTGATATCCGAGCTGTCAACAGTCACTTCGTCAGTACAGGTCAAGACAAGCTCGCGTTAAATATACACGCACCTCGAGATCTTCTCGTCCGGCCCATACCCCTCATACATTTCTACGGAAACGACACGATAACCCTTTACACCCCCTGCCTCGGTACCATCATCATAATATGAATATACCAGCCAGTTTTCGTCTAGCGTGGCTTGGATGTCGCATTTTTCGTCCACAATGGGCAACGAGACGTGGTACAACACCGTACCTTTGACGGCGTCGACTACGTGTAGACCACAGGTGCCCGAAGGAAGCGAGGAGGCGCGTGACGGAGCAGAGATCACCACGCTCAGGTGGGGATTGAGATACTTGTACAAAGTACTCCTGTCCCCCTTCACCCTCCCTACGCTGGCTACCTTGCGGCCCTTGCTGGCGCTCTTGATGACTGTGGCCACTTCTTCGTCCTCACCAAAGGACACACCCCATGTCGGGAAGGCAACATGGAACAAAGATAGCTCATCATTTAGACCCAGCTGGTGACCAAGGAGTTGTGTACCGGCTCGCAATGCAAGGTGGACAAGTGGGGCCATCGATGTAAGGGAAGCACGTGTAACAGGTGTATCAGGGTAAAGTTGGACCTGGTCGGTTAGTTAGACGAGGAAGAGATGGTAACACAGCAAGTGATTGAACTGACCTGCAGGAATTCGTCCAGCATCCCAATTGTATCCTTGCCATCTGGCATAAGGAATACATCTATCAATGGCCCAGCAATTGCATCCACGCCCTCCAAAGGGCTAATCCATCTGCCATTGGCACCTTGAACACTGGAACTGGCATTTTCGGCTTCATCGCCTGTAGCCGTGACAGTCTTGATATCTTCTCCAGTTAGTGGGTCAAAGTGGAACACAACGGTGTCCACTAATGACTATCCAGCTCCCAAATCAGCAAGACAGAAAACCACAGCCAAAACACAACTAGAAAAGATACGCACATTATCAGCCACTCTCTGCGTAATCAGGACGATCCCTTCTGCGCCCTCGGGGAAGCTATCCTCTGCACCCATCTCAGTTCTGCGTACCACGAATGCCCTCACCGGCACGATCCTCCCACCGACCTGACTTGCCCATCCAAGCCCAAGGATTCGACTCCATAAAATCGCACCAGTTGAGGTATCCAATGCAAAAATTTTCCCGTGTGCCGTAGAAGCGATAAGCAGCTGACGGAAAGAAAAAGGATCGCGGACAAGTGTATTGGGCGAGGCGGGTGAACGCTTGGGGACAAAGTAGGGTGCGGTCGCCGAGGAACTAGAGGAAGCTAGAGAGATGGGGGAAGACGGGGATGCGTACGAGCCGGTCACGAACCGCGTGACAAAATGGATCATGTAGTGCGGCAAGTTCTGAGAACAAAAGCGTCAGGGCAAGGATTGGCAACGTGGTTCCGCGCGGAAGTGCAATCGCACCTTGACATCCCCAACCTGTCTTGCGACCTTGCTCCAGAAGCTTTCACTCTTTCCACCAATCCCTACCCCACCTATAACCTCCTCTCTTGTAGGAGGGAATGCGACAATGGTGGCAGTTTGCACAGTTGCAAGAGATTCTTCCCGTACCCACTGAAGCACATTGCGATCCCAAAGTTGGAGAGATCCCGTTGAGGTAACGAGAAGAAGCTTGTGGGAAGCCTCGTTCGTTGAGGAGATGGGAGAAGAAGGTAAGAATGCAACCTAAGTGCAAGGTTCAACATCGAGCACGAGGACAAACCGAAAATACACGTGCGTGTCTGATAGCTCCATGTTCATTGGTATCAAAAGAAAACGCGAAGCCTGTCACCTGGCTCGTATCTTCCTGTAGGTTTACTTCTAACGTTTGATGAATCGCTTGCTATGTTTGAATCGTCCATCTGAATTGTATCTGAGAGAAGTGAACGGAACTCACGTTTTGGACTTTAGACCAAGCGACCTTGCCTATACACGGCATCTTATCCCCGTTCAACGCACCAGTGAAATGCGACCTCGAGATAGACGCAGATGGTGACTGTATGCGTTTCACTCAGCATGCAACCATGCAACTTCCCTTCCAACCTCATCTGGGGCATGCGACTCACCACATCACCAAAGTCCCACATTACTCTCACTGGCGATCCGCTAGTCTCGTAATACATGACTTCTGCAACACCGTTATCCTGGAAGGCCACGAACAACCCATCGTCTGAAAGGTCGACGTCTTGAATGCGCTTGTACGATGTGTTGGGGATAACTAGCACTTTGCCCTTGAGAGAAGGAGGGAGCGGAGCGGAGAAGAGAGATAAAGGAGCGTTTGACGCAGTCGACGTAGGAGAAAGCCAGACAAGAGAAGGTCCAAAGGTATCAGTGTTTGTGTCAGAACGCGGATCCGTAGTCGAGGAAGACCCAGGTCGGGAAGGGCCCAACAAGAGGAAATCGGTCAACACATTCGTTATGCTGGAAGGTATGTTTGCGCTAGCGATGACTTCGCCCGTGACAAGATTGAGCGTCGTGACATGTAGCGTGTATGATTTGACGGATTTCGCGAAACCTGCGACATAGAGTGTCGATGTATGGGTGTCGGAATAGATGTGAGTGTACATCACGAGGGAACTAAGGAACTGTCATCAGGAAGGTATTGTATGCCCGCGTTTTCACTCACCCCTGGTCCGGAGACCTCCATTGCCATACTGTTTCTCCTGTACTGGCTTGTATGCATTGAACGGTGTCTCCGTTTGTAAGGACAATTGCCCGTGCTCCACCCTGAGCGCCGACTAGTGTCAGCGCGATACCAAGAGTGGGTTGGTCGTGCATTTTTCCCTCGGTAGGCTTGTGCAGCCGCTTTTCATGGATGAGGTGGCCCGCCGAAACATCGTAGACCCGCAGAGTGGACCCCGCGGGTCCTGAGAGGGCGTATATACCTGAAGTGGCATCAGCGAGAGTACTCAGCAACGTGAGCAGTAGAAACAGACTGTCGTCGTGCACTTTGAAGCCTTTGATGACATCTTCAGCATCATGTATGCTTCTCCACACTGCAAGAATCGAGGTCACGGTCGCTGACGCGAAGAACGAAATCAAGCAAACCTATGCTTCCATCGGTAGCATTTATGGCCGCTAACACGTTATTACTTGTAGCAGTCAGTATGATATCGTCGCGAAACACGGGCTTGGTGAGTTGCGACGTGTCGAGGGGGACACCGACGAGCTTCGTGTACCAGTCGACGATGCCAACTTCGGATTCATGGATGGCCCGTGCGGTAAGAGTGAATATGGAAAGTGAGAGCAGACACCGCAGTAGCTGCATGGCGTGCGTCGCTGGCAGCGAAGAAGCTGCAGAGGGCGTCGCGTTCGGTGGCGAGCTCGTTCGGGATTTCCCACATTGAGCCTGCGCGGCTCGCGCAGCCGACGCTATCGCTCACCACCATGACATACGACCCCGACAAATGGATAGACCAACTCATGTCCTGCCAACATCTCCCAGAAGCAGACATGAAAGTCCTCTGCGACACCGTCCGATGCATTCTCATGGAAGAGTCCAACATCCAGCCCGTCTCTTCCCCTGTTACGATATGTGGTGACATCCACGGCCAGTTCTGGGACCTCCTTGAATTGCTCCGGAAGGGCGGAAAGGTCCCTGAGACGAGCTACATCTTTATGGCACGTAGGTGTCGTTTTCGCTGAAGCGGCAGATGCTCAATGGTTGTATCTCTGCTTTCATTGCCGTGCTGCGGTGTTCGCCGACCACGTTCTGCCTATAGGGTGATTTTGTGGATCGCGGCCACTACAGTCTTGAGACAGTATCACTCTTATTAGCCTTCAAAGCAAGGTCAGATATTCTTATTATGACTCGCCGTCCTTTCTCTTATTCCCGTCCAGATACCCAGACAAAGTCACCCTCCTTCGAGGAAATCACGAGAGTCGACAGATAACACAAGTTTATGGATTTTATGGTCCGTATCATCCCCTCGCTTGAAGATAATTATACTGACCTACTGCAGACGAATGCCAACAAAAGTATGGCAGTGCTGCCGTTTGGAAAGCCTGCTGTAATGTTTTTGACTATTTAAACCTTGCCGCTGTAGGTGACTCTTCCCGCCCTTACAATCGTAGCTTGATGAACTGGATGGACCTGGAACAGATAATTGACGGAGAGACACTTTGTGTACATGGCGGACTCTCACCTGATATACGTACACTAGATCAAGTACGAGTCCTGTCGCGCGCCCAGGAAATTCCACATGAGGGTGCCTTTTGCGGTTTGTTTGTTTCTTTTCTGTGCTTTCGCTTACCTGTGCGTTTCTCATATCTCTCGTAGATCTCATGTGGTCAGACCCGGAAGATATCGACACCTGGGCTGTCAGTCCACGCGGTGCTGGTTGGCTGTTTGGAGGAAACGTCACCCGGGAGGTACCTAAATTCCTTCTCGTTGACATCCCCCCCTCTAAGCTTATCTCTGATCGTGATAGTTCAACCACACGAATGACCTGACACTCATAGCCCGCGCCCACCAGCTCGTTCAGGAAGGCTACAAATATATGTTTGATGAGTCGCTCGTGACGGTGTGGAGTGCGCCTAATTACTGCTATCGATGTGGGAATATGGCCAGTATTTTAACCATCAGAGGTAGAGGGAACGGTACTGGTGGTTTAAGTAATGACGAGGGTAGGTCCGAAGCCGTAAATGGTGGGGAAGTCGGGAGATTTTTCACAGTGTTCGGTGCTGCGGTGGAGAACGAGCGGGATAAGGGTATGCAGACGAGGAAATTGGTGAGTTTTTGCTTTCTGCCAGTACTTTTCTTCTCATTCCGCTTTACTTTGTTGCATTTGTTACTGACCTGCTTTACCCGCACTCTGATTTTCAGGGTACTATGCAGTACTTTGTATGATAGATGCATGAACACGTTTCATCGAAGACATCGAAGCGAGCTACAGGACCACTCTGGGAATCACTTAGCGCACCACAAAGTTGCCTCAGCAGAAGAATTAAAAACGCTTCTGCCTGTTACCAACTCTGACCTCATCATGGAGTATAAAAAAGTGCGTACATTCGGCGAATGATGACCACAACGCGTGTATTTCGTCTGGTCTATTTGTTAATTCAGCAAAGCGGTGTCGAGGTAGTGCGTGTCTTCTTTCGCCTAAAAAAAGAAGCAAAGCACTTCCATAGGATGATTCTGGCGGTAGAACTGACTGGATCTTGGGCTCCAGATACGTGCAACCGCAATGGGAGGTGATGCTTATGATTCTTCACATAACATGAACCACCTTATGCGTCTTTCAGTCAGCAAGCAACGCTTTCATGTCCAGAAGTTTAGAAGCATATAGAGGCGAGTACGTCTTTAAAGCGAGTACTTCAAAATGTTCTCGTGTTTCTGCCTGCCTCCAGACTACCTCCGGCTATGGAACCACAATCTATGCGAGCTTCAACTATAATGTCGAGCTCGGGTCACGGGGGTCTATTTCACTCCTCCCGCGTCGCTGACCGCATGAGATGTCTACCCCAGATCCATCCCGGGAACGCCGACTGGGTCTCTTTTGTGGTCAGTCTTCACTCCGCCCTACCACTGAGTTCCCCGCATGGGACCCAAGCGCGGGTCTTGGTCCCATGATAGGACAAGCTCCTTACGGTCCAGCTACCGATCTAACGGAGGTATCTCGTCATATATCTGGGTCATTGTCCCCGATTTGACCCCTCCGGGTGAATCGAGCGTCGCCCATGGCTGGCTTTGCTGTCCTCATCGGGTTCTGAGATTTAATCTAGTTGACACTGACAACGTTTACGTTAGGTATTGTCTCTGGATGACAGCCACAGGAAGGGACGTCGATACAACTAGCAACCCACATAGAAGAAGTCACGCGCTGCATAATCTGCCTCCTCACCACAAGATATCTGTACGAGGCCGAATCATCTCCTTCACAAGGATTCTTCACGCGTGGTCAAGTCTCTGGGAGGCTAGCTATCGCGCGCTCCGTGGCGAGAGATACCGACGGAGTCGGAAGCCTCGATATCCACTCCCGGAAAAGCTGCCTATCGTGTTCTCGTCTACGTAGGGTTCTGAGTCACTACTCCATCAGTTCCCAGCCATTTTCATAGCTCGAGCCTTGACTTGCTGGATCGCAGGTGCGGGCTTGCGTCGCGTCCAGTCTCGATTTTGGGTTTCTGTAGCCTCCGCCCTACCAGTGCAGTCACTTGCTCGCCAGAACAACGGGGATAAGCAGCCTTCTGCGTGAACGAAGCGCCCTCTGTTGGAAAGAAAGAAAAAAGTTCATTCTGATCCCATTCAAGCGGCATCCTATGCTCATTCCCCATTACCAGGAAATCTCTGTAAGTACATTGTTGCATCCCCGTCTGCCCGCTCTCAATCTAGATTCGAGCAAAACATCTGGATAGCTACAAGGGATGTCAGCCGGAAGCTGACAATTCCACAGCTGCTAGTGGTAGCAGTTATGGTGCATTCCTCCCATCTAGGATTGGATGTTAGTGAAGGTACTAGGTGACCCTTGTCACCAGTGGTCAGTAATCTGATGACTTGCATGGAATACCTCTTGTGCAGCATTTGACACAAATGCTGCACTGCCATTCAATTGTATTGATCTGTTGTTGAATATTTTCATACAGTGACATTAAATGACAGGTTTTCAAGTCAGACAACCTCACCCTGTAGCCATCAGCCTCATTGGCGAACTTTGATGATATAGAGTAGAAAACCATGAGCAAAGCACTTCATAGGTAAGCTGAGCTGGTATAGCAACACACTGAATTAAGAATATCACAGAGTACATGACTGAATGAATAGATATGAATATCATTTCCAACATAACACCCAAGATTCTCCATACAAGAAGTTGCTAATGTCAAACTTGTAAGTTGGATATAGAGATACAGCCAAAGTATGGGTGGGTAAACAAAAGGCATGCCTAGCCCAAGAGGGGATCCAACAAAAGCAGGCACCATTACCAAGCTCAATCCACCCATCTTCTTGTTGATACATTTCACCAAAGGAACTGAGACCATATAAGGACCATATCTTGGTAGAGAGATCTTTGGATCCAGAAACAAGACAACTGCCATCAGGAGAAAAAGCAACTGAGGTAACTGGACCCATGTGCCCCTGGAATGGACCAGCTATGTATTGACCAGTGTTTGCATCCCAAAGCCTAATTGTTTTGTCTTCAGACCCAGAGACAATGTGGTTGCCATCAGGTGAATAGGCAACAGACAATATTATGTCTGTATGTCCCTGAAGTGGACCTACCACACACTGTCCAGTGGTTGGATTCCATATTCTGATGGTCTGATCCCAAGAGCCAGAGACAATGTGACTGCCATCAGGTGAGTAGGCAACAGAGTGGACTGCATTACTGTGCCCTTCAAATGGACCTGTCACACACTGTCCACTAGTTGGGTTCCAAACCCTGATTGTGTGATCCTTTGAGCCAGAAGCAATGTAGCTGCCATCAGGAGAATAGGCAACAGAGTAGACCCAACCAGTGTGCCCCAGGAATGGACCTGCAATGCACTCTCCAGTATGTGTATTCCAGACTCTAATGGTTCTGTCCTCAGAACCTGAGACAATATGACTTCCATCAGGGGAACAGGCAACAGAGGTGACTGGACTTGTGTGTCTCTCAAATGAATGCACCACAGCCATTGAAAATTGACCAGTGGATGGATTCCAAACCCCAATGGTATTGTTTTGAGAGCCAAAGATGATGAAGCTGCCATCAGGTGAATAAGTGATAGAGGTGACTGGGTATGTATGATCTTGGAATGGGTCTGTGACAGATTGACCTGTGTCTGCATTCCAAACCCTGATGGTCCTGTCAAGAGAGCCAGAGGCAATGTGGTTGCCATTGGTGGAATAGGCAACAGAGGTGACCATATTTGTGTGTCCCTGGGATGTACTTGCTACTTGATGACTTGTGTTTGCATTCCAAACCCTGATGGTCTTGTCCCAAGAGCCAGAAATAATGTGACTCCCATCAGGTGAATAGATAACAGAGGTAATTAAGCCTGTGTGGCCCAAAAATGGACCTGCCATACACTGTCCAGTGGCTGAGTTCCAAATCCTGATAGTCCTGTCTGAAGACCCAGAGACAATGTGTCTTCCATCAGGTGAATAGGCAACAGAGCACACCCAATCAGTATGCCCCAGGAATGAACTTGCCACACTTTTCCCAGTGATTAGACTCCAAACTCTGATAGTGCTATCCCTTGAGCCAGAGACAATGTGACTGCCATCAGGTGCACAAGAAATAGAGTAAATCCAGCTAGTGTGCCCCAGGAGTGGATCTGTTACACATTGGCCAGTAAGGGTATTCCAAATCCTAATGGTGGTGTCATGAGAGCCTGAAACTATATGGTTTCCATCAGGAGAATAGGTGAGGGAGCTGACTACATCTGTATGTCCCTGGAATGGACCAGCCACACAATGCCCAGTGTCTGCATTCCAGATCCTGATGGTTCCATCACGAGAGCCAGAGGCAACATGGTTGCCATTAGGTGAATAGACAACAGAAGTGACTGGATATTTGTGTCCCTTGAATGGGCCTGCAATACATTGTCTTGTCTCTGCATCCCAAACTCTGATGGTAGTATCTCTTGAACCAGAGACAATATGTCTGCCATCAGGAGAACAGGCAACACAGTCAATTGAGCCAGTGTGCACCTGGGGAGGGGCTGCCATGCATTGTCCAGTGATTGGGTTCCAAATCCTAAAGGTCATGTCCTCTGAGCTAGAGACAACATGGCCACCATCAGGTGAATAAGCAACACAGTTGACATGGTCTGAGTGTCCCTGCAAGATATGAACCTCTGCTGGCCAAGTAGCTGGAAGCCCCAAGGTCACTGAGAGGTGGTTTTGGAGGTGGTCAGCCCACAGTTGCCAGAGTGGAGAGCTAGAAGGTGTCTGGGGCATGGCTGACAAATAAAGGTGGGGTGTGGACTCTCCAATGACAGGAGCAAACAACTGGATAAACTGGATTGCCTCTGTTGCAAGATTGGCAAGATCATGACCCTAATAACATCATGTTTACTATTGAGTACCAATCATATTTTTTGATCCTACCTTGGACCAATTTTTCAGGATAGTGCAGGCTCCTAGGGCAGCTAGGGTACATGAGACAGGGGAGATGAGGGAGAGAAGGCTGATGGCTTCAAGCCAGAAGGGGAAGAAGTTCTTGAAGAAGGAAATGACATCATCTAACAGCTCTGGAGTGCACTCTGTATGGTGTACATGGTCCATCCAATACTGGCATGAGTAGGCAAGGTGAGGGGGAATGGCCTTGGCTACCCGGATTGCCAAGCCAGGGACAGCAGTGTTGCGAAGTCGGGAGTCCTTGAGATCACAAATGTTGAACTTGAGCATCCGCTGCATACATGCAAGTGATGCACGTCCGAGGGAGAGAGAGTGGTGGGGTAGGAGGTTGACATAGAAGGTCGAACTGCGACCATTGTCCAGTAAAAAGTCGCGGAATGATGTATGAAGTGGGCGAATAGGTTTCTGTTCGTTCAGAACTCCATCTAACAATGATCCCATGGGTTTGATGATGTCTCGGATGTTCCTGTCGCGACCGAGGAGAGCAGAAAGGGAAGTGAGGGACAATGGTTCCTTGAGCTCAAGAACAATAGCCATTGCCTCTCGAAACCTATGCTGGACATAATCCAAGGTAAATAGCTGACCTAGTATTGTCCGGTATAGCTCGTCTAGAGGGTGGATACCAACGTCGTTCTTGCTTTGCAGGAGAATTTCGAGCCGTTCGCATATGTTGAGTCCAATGGCACCGTCCCCTTGGATAAACTTGCATGCGGTAGATGCCCACTGGAAGAGATGCTGAGAGTGGCGAACAAGATGTCGACACCACAGCTGGTCCGGCCAGGTAGATTCAAGTTCGGATTTGGTGTGCTGATCCAGGGAGCTACGAACAAACTTTTCGATGTCTTCGTCTACGATATCTTGAGGGACATCACCCATCTGCTTATGAACGATCTGTGGGCCAGATGGAAGTGCAGCAAGGATGTCACTCTCCGGGCGAGCTGTGATGAGGAAGCGAAGGTTTGTCGGGAGTTTGTTTTCAGCAACCTGTCCAAAGAAGGTGCGCAGAAAGTCTCGGCGATTGGACTGATCTCCACTCTCGTCAAGGGCATCCACTACAACGATCAGCGGCCCGATGGTATCAAGCTGCTTGCTGGGCTCGATGATAAATCGCGTGACTTGCTCTGAGAGAGACACCGACATGCGAAGCGCTCGATTATCCTTCACGATCCCCCAGAGTGCGGACTTGAACTGAGGATCTTGCTCGGACAGGTCGCGCGAGATCGTACTGAAAAGATTTTGTAGATTGCGCTTCGCGACCTCACTACGCAAGAAGCAGTACGACGAGCCTAGTCTCTTTTGTCCATCGTACAGCCGGGCGATCGAATGGGCAACTGCGGACTTCCCCGCACCTGCAACGCCGGTGAGGAGACACACTCGAGGGGCATCCTCAGCAGGATTATTAAGGATGTCACAAATTTCTTGGATGATGGCCTCACGAGTCCCTGGCAGGCACCCCTTCTCCTGCACGTATCTAGCGCCAGCCGCATAGGACATGTCGTTCAGGTCAATGGATTCCGCTGTATCCCATTTCCGTAAGCGGATTGCTTGTCTCAAGGAGTGGGACCTTACCGAGCTTCTGCGCCACATTCATCATACGAAATACGGTAACGCCAGACTGCAGCGCCACTCCCTCCAAAAATGTCGTTTTCAGCTCTTGGAGCTTGTTCTCGTAATCTGTGATCCTTCCATCGATATCGCTGAACGTATATTTCGCCGTCCGAATCCCTAGTGTGGAGTCAGTGGCGGACGTTATGGAGCCAACGACGACCGACAGAAGTTCTTTTGCTTGGCATATTCGGTAATGAAGTACCCGCACTCCGTCACCTGTTGGAGTAAAGATGTGATCGTCTTTCTATGCGCTTCAACTGCCTTCAATGGATCAGCATCCTGAACGAATGCGAAGACATCGCTCATTTTGCCTGCCAAGCGGACAATCCGGTCATCGCGATTTTGTTGGTTTACGAGCACCTAGGTGTAGGTGTTATAAGACTAGAGATGAATGCTAACAAGAAAATCGAACAGCAGACAAACCTGGTTCGCAGCTGATACAACCGACCAAGCCAGCGATGCATATGGGTGAATCTGTGTGGGTTCAGCTGGCGAACATGTCGAAACATCAATTACCAAATCACCTCAGCGATGCTGGCCACAATCTTGTTGAAAAGCGCCATTCTCTGCAACAAAACGCCCCAGGTATTCTCGAGCGTCTGTACCTCGGTCACGACATTATTTCCAGTCGCCGAAACCACGAGGCCAACAATCTGTGGCATTGAACTGAGGGCGCTGGCCGTCTCTGTTGCCCTTTTGATAGCGTCGGTGGCTTGAAGTTCGTCTGCGCCAATGTTTCCACTTGTCTCGACTGTCAATGTGAGCTTGATCGCGAAACCAGAATCATCTATCCGCCCGTCGGAGGTATAGTTGTCAAGAGGCATTTCAAGCACTTTTATGATAGGGATCACGTCAAAAGAATACATCATACAGAGTGTGTTCGTACCGCCATTCTTCAATCTTCCCAGTATCCTGCCAATGCTATCGGTAAGACTTCCGACAAGCTTGTCCCGTCTGGTGCGCTGCTTCCGGTAAACCCTTGCCAGGAGGACGGAAAGATCACTCCCATCACTGACAAGATTCAAATCGCTGGTGTCAGGTAATACACATGTACTTACAAATAGAATTTTTCATCCCAAGAGGCACAGTTGTTTTTCTCCTTTGCCTGCCTCGTTGACCGGGGGGTATTGTCTACGAAAAATTGGACATGGTATTGCCTCGGTACCAGAAGGTTATGTCGTGCTGGTGTGCGAAGTTCAAAGTCTAAAATTTTGTGAATTGAAAGGTAACAGAAGGTCAAACCCCGCAATCCTACTACTAATAATGATTTTTTTCGTTCTAAAACTACATTCAGTACACGTTCGAGGAAGTTATGAAGTTGGGCGATATACATACATATTTGCATGCTGGATGATACTCTGAGCCGGGTTGGTGGTATCCATAATGGTATAGGTGAGGCAAATGGATATACGGTGACGGGGAGTAGAAGGATGGGAGGTAGATAGGTCGTAGTAGCTGGGACTTGGATGTGGGTCCTGAAACCCGAATAAGCCATCCTTGTTTGCAGTTGCAATACGTTGTGGGCGCGGGCGCTCACGGCAAATAGCAACCGGGGCCCGCAAGTTGTATGTCCCGCACTAGAACCGAAAACCTGAGCCTCTCGCAAAGGAGATGAATGGCGAGTTCACCATTTCACCCTTCTCATGCATCATCAAGAATCGAATGAAGACCAGCAGCAAGGCACACGGGACAATGTGGACTTGATTGATCTAGTGAAAACCATCAAGACTGACGAATAACGCACACAGGCAGAGCGAACCATGCACTCCAGGATAGACACACCCATAAAGGACTCAACACGATTATAACGGTGATTCTTTCGCTTTCTACGCGTATATTATCGGCACAGCTGTGTGTGAGTTTACTGGCAGTGCGACAGCGGCGTACAAACCTTTGAAGAGGCACCAGCTATGATGAAGAGTATCAACGGGGACCTCCTGCAGATCGAATGGGTCTGATAATGGCACAATTGCGCACCGTCAGCACCATCCGAGCATGGTGATAAAACTTGAACAATCCGAGGATTGAGTTCGACTGCATGCTCATGACCTCGGTGCTCGTCTCCCTTTAAACCCCGACGTGGTTTATGCTGGAGCCTCGATCTTGGACCGAGGCCTGGGCTCGCATTCCGGTAGAACAAGTACGGATTGTCTAGCGTCGCCGTGGGTGGGATTGAGTCGTCGTGCATTCGCCCTTTTGCTCACCATATGCCCAGGAATACCAACATTGATATTGTTGCCGGTACCATGCATTCTCTGATCGAACAGCGAGCAGTGGTGCCCGCGTCTTGGATATCCTGTATGATGGACTTCCTTTACCAAAGCTCTCTCAGAATGGCAACTATTGCTATAAAATTTTCAACGACCTGTTCAATTGCATCAGCCCGTCGGATGCGTAGGTCACAGTGACGCGTTGGCAGTGTTCGCATGTCCAAGGGCTGGAAAGACCTGACAAGAGGCACCTTAAATGGAGATGTTTGAAAGTGCGTCCTCGAATGCCGTCAGCATATTTAAGGTTAGACTCTTCGGATGATCGATTGTGTTTTTTGGATGGTGAGTTGACTGAGGCGCCGACCGACCGCCTTGGAAGAATTGGAACGACTGTCTTGTGATCTGGTTTTGGGAGACTCGACCTACCGTACTCTATCCGTCGTCAAAATCTTGCGAGAGACGCGTTCGATGAGCATCTTTCGCCGGAAGTTGCGCCTCCTGGAACCAGTTTAGGGGAGGCTAATACGCGTCCAGATGGGAAAATCTTACCTATTTCGTCGTCGGCATTTCACCGCCACAGTTTGATCATTCGTTGTCAGAAGTGAACCAGAGTGAAGTCCGAATTGACTTGACTTCAACGGCAACACTGCTCGACGGTCTTTCGCTCAGGCGTCAGCGAATTCACCACAGGATCTCGGAAACAGCGCAACTCAATCGAGTCACAGCCTATATGCTCTACTTCGGGGATAGTCAAAACTCTGTCATACGAAATCCTTGCGTACCAACTTTTACCGGTTGTGGGGGAATACTATCTCGAGTTTTATGAAGATGTCGACTGTCATACGAAGTTAGTCTTTCTCTCTGCTAGACTCAAAATAGTAGTTGCAGCAGTGCCAAAGGCGCCTCGAGGGTGATATATAACTTCCTCGGATATCGACACCCACTCTGTGATCTCCCACCATGGCCAGCGGAGAATACGAGTTATTGAAGCCCACCTCCGTCGATAAGACGTCCTCGTCTAGGTCGCGGTATCACCTCGCCTCTGGTATCGTTTTACTGACTCTGGTGACGTCCTTGTTGCTCAAGCTCGGCTCGTATTTCATATACGATCCCCGCCGCGGGCCTGCGTCTGTGGGAGCACACGACATGAATGCGAACTCGGTCGGACAATGTGCAGCAAGTACCGTACCGGCTGCGTCGCCACCTGCTCCCATGAACCCATGGTCCTCACTCAGCGTCTCTGAGATCGTGCAGATAAAGGACTGGCTCTTCGCTTCAGAACAAGGTCTCAATCTAACGCAAGCAAATGTCGCCGTTCCGTCCGACAATCATCTCTATATCATCGAAACTTACTACCCACCCAAAACTGCAGTACTCGATTATCTGTCATCTCCTTCCACGGTCGATCTCCCGCCTCGATTTGCCCGGGTGACTATTCACCATGGCGCTGCTCAGGAGCCTATCGTGAAGAATTATCTTGTCGGGCCACTTCCTATCGGATCACAAACGACCTTGTCACCCTTGACAGATATTTATCATGTAGACCCCATCCCCTACAACGCCCGTGCATTTGATACTAATGACTGGACGTCGCCTGAATTATACTCCAACATAGTCGCCCCCTTGGCCGAGGCGTTTGAAGTGAGTCTAATGTGATCTATCACACCTACCGTGGCTCACCGATAGGAAGGAATTGTTTTCTGGTCAAGCTGCCGGACTTCCAAATGACACTCTTGTTGCTGGAGGTTGCGGTCCATTCAGCTTTGATGGATCCTTCCGTCGCCTGTGGATCGGTTGGCGTCGTAACGTCCCGGGACCCTTTTTGCACCCCTTGAATTTTTACCAATATGTCGACGTAAGTGGCACTGACTCGTCTCAGTGGAAATTGCTCAAGGTCGGTATTCGCTTGTTTGTGATGGCATGAACTCATTGATAGTCTAGATTGTGTATAACCACCAAGTGTTTGATACCACCGCGTCGTTCTTGGGGGCACTTCATAACGGCTCGCTTAAGCGTGTCTCGTCGCTTGTTCAACAAGACACGGACTTTTCCTGGAGCACCAGAAAACGCGTGGGCGCCCAACGCGACTTGGATCACCTGCCCGGTCCACGCTCCGTCTCTTTTGCCGGGCTGAGGTTTAGAGTTGATCGCGAACAACAATATGTTAGTTGGATGGGTTGGGGAGTATACCTTGGTTTTGATGGCGACATGGGCCTCAGTCTGTGGGATATTCGGTTCCGAAGCGAGAGAATTATTTACGAGGTACATTTCCTTATCTCTCGGCTCTAGTTATTCGACACTGATCGTCTTCCTAGCTCAGGCCACAAGATGCGTTGGCACAGTACGGTTCGTCTTATCGTATCTGCGCGCATATCATATTTGACCGAATCAATGCACGTAGCCGGCAATGACCCATTCCAGTCATCAACGGCTTGGCTCGACCGTTATTTTGGAATGGGTAGCTGTGTTCGAGATATGCTTCCTGGATATGATTGCCCTTATGAGGCGGTTTACTTGCCTGCCACGACCTTTGATCTCGACGGCATTTTGTCAAGAGACCGTGCCATCTGCATATTCGAGCACGACAGTGGACGGCCGCTCACGAGGCACCTGGGATACGACAAGGACGAATTCGGCGCTGTGAAGGGGTATCAACTCGTAATTAGAAGCATAGCGACCCTCGGAAAGTGCGTAGTCTCCACTCCTCCCAGTGAGAACTTTGTTGATGGTTCAAGTAGCTATGATTATCGTGAGTAGATGGCCGTGCCAAAGATCAGCACTGCTTGACGGTCTTTTTTCTTGCCAGTGGTAAAATGTTGATTTCAAAGAGAACAAGTCTCTGTACTAACCGAATCTAGTTTGACTATATTTTCCACCTGGATGGAACGATCGAAGTCCGCGTGTCGGCGTCGGGTTATCTCCAAGCTGGGTACTGGGACACTGATCAAAAGCACTATGGCGCTCGCATCTGGGAAACTACCAGTGCGTGATCCAGAGGATTGTTTGTTGCCGCTGTTCCAATCCCCGATGTTTTTCAGTGGGAAGTCTTCACGACCATGTTATCAATTACAAGGTCAGATATGAATGCGTCATGCGTCAGGGAGAATCGCTCATCTCTCGTAGGTTGACCTTGACGTTGCGGGTACTGCCAACTCCCTCTTGAAAACGACGACAAAGCAGGAAGTCGTGACTCAACCCTGGTACGACGACGACTGGGGCAATGAAGTCATCCAACAAATCATCCACCGCGAGTATATTACCAACGAAGACGACGCGCTGCTCAAGTACCCTGATAACTTCCAAGGGGGATACTCGATCATCAATCAAGAGGAGAGAAATGAATGGGGTACAGTGAGGGGTTATGCGATCCACCCTGGATATTCGCCAATTCACGGCGTAAGCACTGTCCTCGGGATTACCTTTGGACAGACGTTGACTCTCAGTGCAGGCGGTCGTGGGCTCCAAGCGCCTTCTCAAGAACGCCAATTGGGCGGGGTACAATCTCGCTATCTCTCGTCGCAAGGAAACGGAACCGTCATCGAGCAGCGTATGGAACTTTAACTTGCCCGGCGCGCCTCCCGTCGACTTTCACAAGTTTTTCGATGGGGAGAATATCACGCAAGAAGACTTGGTTGCTTGGGTCAACGTTGGGATGCACCACCTCGTAAGATCGCACGTTGTCCTCCTTGCTAACCTAACTGGACGGCTTCGCAGCCACAGTCCGAGGATGCGCCCAACACTAGGACAAACACTGCCACGTCGAGGTAAGCAGCGTTCGAAAGACGGTCTTCTAGGTCTTCCTGACAGTAGTCTGAACACCATAGTTTCTTCTTGACCCCACTCAATTACTTTGACCACGATGTCTCGATCGACTCTTGCAACGCCATCCTTCTTCAAACGCCTGTGCATCCCGGTGATCCGTTCCTCTATGAAGATTATGGTGTGCAGCCGGTCCATTGCGTCCCGAGTGCGCCGGCGCCTTTCGAGTATGCGCCAGTGCACATCTTTGATCATCGAGGGGAGGAGGCGAAGTTTGAGAGTATGGAAGCGATGCGACGTGGGACGGAATCATATCACCGGATCAAATTTGAGTTGTGAGGAGGGGTAATACCTGCCAAGTCGGACGTGTGTGTGACGTTTTATTCCGTGCCATCCCAAGCATCTTGCAATTTCTTGAATTACTAGGCGCGTATGAAGTATGCTCGACTAGTGACGTGAGACCAGGACGAGGTGCCACTTGGCATTGTTTGGAAATGGCTCTGGAGCGCAGATATCCATGTGAGCATCTCCTGCGAGGGAATGCGAAACCAAGACCGCTGGCAGACGCTGTTGTTGACCCACGGTCGGACCAGCGACCCACGAGGCTTGACCCGTTTCATGCACCGATGAAACACTGTGCGTTGGTACGGTAACCGAGTAGCCCAAGGACGACGTCTGATTCGATCACGACGGTAGAGGAAGCGCAACAGTCCGAGGCAAATGCCACGTCACGCCCGGATGTCTAACAGAGTTTATAAGTTTCACGCGCGACGAGGCTCGGTTCATGTTTTCTGTGCCCACCTATCTTGTCAAAACCCTCGTTGCACTCTCCCTCGTCTTGGTTTCATCCATGGTGTTAGGATTCGGTAAGAAGAAGTGGGATCCAAAGGACAAGGTGAGTACCCCGAATTCCGACCATTTCACTCGGCGTTCGCGTACGACGCGTTCCAATCGTACTGACGCTCAGACGCTAGCACGTCTACGTTACAGGCGGTAGTCAAGGCCTCGGACTCGCGCTCGTAAAAATTCTAGCAAAGAGAGGTGCCAATATTTCCATCGTCGCACGGACGCAGAGCAGGCTAGACGATGCTCTGAAAGAGCTCGAGGTGAGCACAGTCCGCAATCCACCTCGTCTCACACTCATCCTTTTCGACGACCTACAAAGGCGCATCGTGTGTCCCCTACTCAATCCTTCCAAGCGTTTTCCTTCTCCCTCGCATCCGCTTCAGCGTCTGCCGAGGCTTTGGCAGCGGCCACGGCCGGTCAGGGCGTATTTCCAGACGCTATATTTTGTTGTGCAGGTGGTTCAAAACCCATGTTTCTAGTGGAAATGGACGAGGCAGATGTCGTAGACGGAATGAGGGATGGGTACTGGGTACAGGCTTGGACTGCTTGGGTGAGCAGACATCGCCTCGCGTCTCTCCTTTTAATTCACCAATCATGTTCAGGCAGCCGTGAAAGAGATGGCAAAGAGAGGACACAAGGGCAAAATCATACTCGTTTCTTCGACCCTTGGATTGATGTCGTTCTTGGGTTGGGCTTCATACTCTCCTGCCAAGCATGCTTTGAGAGGTATGGTTGCCTGTGTTTCTCAAGCGGTTGATTTGACGTCGACCATTGCCCCCCTGAACCGTAGCTTTAGCGGAATGCCTTCGCTCCGAGGGTCTCCTTTACGGTTTCACCACCCACATCTTCTTCCCTCCCACGATGTACACGCCCGGTTTCGATGAAGAAAACAAAACCAAGCCTGCAATCACACGCAAAATCGAATCGGTGGACGAAGGACTGACTGCAGAGCAAGCTGCCCAAGGTCTCTTTAAAGGCGTCGAGAACGGCGAGTTCCACATCACGGCGGATTTGATCACGAATATGTTCAAGGCTTCGACGCGAGGGTGCTCGCCGAGAGGAAACGCGCTTTTGGACATCGTGATGGATTTCTTGTCCTTGGTTGGTTCCTCTCGTTCGTTCGTCCGTGTTGGTCTGGTGACTGACGCGTGTTGCATTAGATCATCGTGCCCGTTTGGCGTCGTTCGGTCGATAGCCAAGTCGTCGCACACCGAGAAGAACACGATACGTACCTAAAGGAAAGGGGTTTTTTTGACAGTTCGGCATGATCTTATACCCATTCCTTGCCACGGACACTCCTTACGTATGAAATGTGACTGGCTCGATTTAGGACTGCGGCTACTAGATTTTTCTTGCACGACGTGCACTGTCCCTTCTGGAATACCACGCTCTTGTCCGTCTTGTGGCCGCTACACGTGTGTCCTAGTGATGCCCTCCAAGGGTGCCGTTCAGATAGCCGATATATCCCCTTCCTGCACCGGTGCTCGCAAGAGTCGGAGGTAGGTTGGTCTTGATCCATTCTGCCGGGTGGAAATGCGGTCCAATGTGCAGCGGCTGCATGTCACGTCTGACATACTGAGCACTGCCAGTTAGTGCGCCTCCTTCCATCATTGACCAGGTCGTTCCCACTGCCGACAGCTTGAACGTGCATCCACCCGCGGTCAGCGTCACCGTCCGATAAAGTCTCCTTCAAACAAGATGACAGTCAGTCGGTCATTTTTGGCCGGGGGTCGCTAATTAACCGTTCTCTGATCCTATGGAGGGTGTGGGGGCTCATGTCAACGGGTCAGGACAACCGAGCATCGCACGCAGGTCAGTGGTGCCCGCTATCATACTTATTCCAGTGGCGAGCCTTTGGGAATGACACTGCACGTTCGCGTCGGGGACACGATCCAACTAACCAATCGTACTCGCGGGAACTTCGGGGGCAGTACCGCACCCTGCGTTCGTTCCGACGACGCTCTTCTCGAGTGCACGTTCGCATTCGTGGTTCGTTCGCAGATAGGCTCGGTGCCAGCGAATCCAACGTTCCTGGGCGTACCTTTCACTCTTCGTGCACTCATTTCGTCGATCGCATAACATGCTGACAGCTATGGATTGCGTACGCCCCTGACCGTTAGCGAAAGGAACGGCATCCTGTTCAGCGCTTGATCTGAGGCAGATTAATTCCATCCCACAGCCTCCTTCCCGCGTCGTCAGGTACGGGATTCATGTCTTCACAGCCCGATGTCCTCCGATTGGCACGCGCACACATACACGTCGGTAGGCCGGGTAAGCAAATCTTCGAGCTCGGAACTTTTCATCGACGGTCACCGACAAGACAGCCTGGGCCTGACGACTCGTGAATCTAGATCGCTCTGCCAGGGGATATAAAGCGGCGTGGACGCGAGAAGCAGACGTAGCATTCAATCACCCTTCTCCTTCTTCGCGTTCACGAACGTCGCTCGTATACTTGACTAGAAACGATCATGCAGTTTTTGAAGACCGCACTTTCGCTCGCGTGCTTGGCTGGCGCTGCTTTGGCTCAGTCGGCGCAGCTCACGTTGCCTGTCACTGGGAGTCCTCTCACCGCTGGTAACAGCATCACGGTGCAAGTCAGCTTGGGTGTAAGTACGCGAATCGTCCTGGCGGTGCTCTGACTGATCCGTGTACTCAGGGCTACCCCGAAAACATCGACGACGTTGCCATCGTCATCGGCCTCATGCAATGCCCGGGTGGCCAGTGCAACCCCGCGAGCTCTTTCATGGGCAAAATCCTTTACCAAGGACCCCCCACCACTCAGTTGGGAAACTATCACACAAATTATACCGTCACGGTCCCACAGGATTTCCCAACTGGGAGCGCGTCTCTGAACGTCATCAGCCTTTTCATGGTTGGGGTGAGTTTTTTGCCATGTACGTGCGAGGACGCGAGTTGATCGCAAACGTCTACTAGGCGTCGAACGAACCCATCGTGAACTATTTGAACGCGGACGTCACTGTCGTCGCTTGAGGAATATAGCTAGCTAATCATGTCATGGACCTTTAGAAAGAGATGACTGGGACTTTGTAGTTACTGATCAACCAACTTTCGTCTACGTCGTACTAATCGTTATCTACCCGCAATGCGCTATAGACGAGGCCAGTTTCATGCTCGAAATATTCTCACGCATTTCTCTGGTGTTGGTCGTGATGTTTCGCAGGGGCGTAGTCAGTATAACCTTCGTTTCCTCTCCTTCCTCACCATGCTCATCTGGACGCAGTTTCGTGCTTCACGGACAGCACGTTTGGCCTCGGTCGGTGTGGTCGGAGCCATCGTTACCGAGGCCAGTCACAACGGAGACGAGAACACGCCAACGGACGTGGTGTCGGACGCACCCAGTCAGAGCCCAGTTCCGATCGTAGTCGAACCCGAACCACACAAGATGGTCTTTGCAGACCTTGCGGAAAAAGTGACGTTCCACCGACCTCTCCATTTTTTCCTCGCTGACGTCCAGAGACAGCTTTCGATATACCCAAACCCAACGCCGACGTTGGTCCTTCTCGACACCCCTTCACCGCTCGAACGAGGGATCGGTCAGGTTAGACGCGAAATAACTGGGTACTACTCGGGCGCACGAACGCAGGTACATGGCGTGATAGACCGATGGATTCACGTCGAAGAAGCGGTCGAATGCACGTCCAACTTTCTTCCATCTATTCATTTCTATTCTATTCTCAACGCCGTCCCCTCCAGCGCGTCTGAAATCCTTCCGAGACCCCACGGAGCCTCTCAACCCCGGGCTACTCTACACGGGTATATCTGCTCTGACGGCGTCCGTCGTCGTTCGTTCTCGTTCGTTGCCTGTACGGTTCCTTATTCCTTCTGTTTCCTTGGTTGGCGCGTTTGCGTATTTCCTTCCGCGCACGGCGGGTCGTGTGGGCGGTTGGGTCGAAGAACTCGAGGGCGAATACGCACCGCGCGTTGGCGAAATCAGACGCACGAGCGTCGCGCACACGAAGATGGCGTGGGGTATGCTCGGAGAGAAATACAGAGAGGGAAGGGAAAGCTTGGGAAAGGGTGCAGTGAGCGTGGTGGAGGGAATCGAGAGCATTACGGGCTTGAAGATGTATGGAGCGTTGGGATGGACGAAGGCTGAGAATGGGGACGATAAAAAGTCGGGGTCGGACGAGAACAAGGATGCATAGATTAGACACTGCATATTATGATATTTTTCACTGCGTTTCGTGCGACAGGAACTTGCGCTCGGGTTAAGAAGGGGTGTGATTTACGTGTCCAAAGACGAACTGAGACTTGGAGTAGGAATGAGTCGTCGCCCACATTACGAATCGAAACGAGACCGACCTGTTTGCGCTCACTTCTTCGCACCTCCCGCCTTGGTCGGTTTCTCCTTGGCCATCGCCGGCTCCTTTTCGCCATCCATGCCTGCCTGCAACTCGAGCCACTGGTCCGCCGCAATATCCTCACCAAAGCGTCTCTTAAAGCGCGTCATACGACCCGTCCCTTCCTCCTCTTCGTCCTGACTATTCTCGGAAGACGCCCCGCTCACTCGTTCTGTCGCATTCCAGAGGGGATGGTTGGTCGTATCGCGCGTCAGGATGATCTTGGAACGTGGAGAGGTGGTCCAGTGAGTGAAGGTGGACCCATCGGCGCGAGTGACGTGTTGAAGGAAGTGGGGTACGACGGGGGCGGGGAGAGAGCGAGGGTGTTTCTTTTTGATGTGAGATCGACCGTAGGGGGACGTCGAGTGCCAGCGGAACCACGTAAATACGGGTTCTGACGCTACGCAGAGAAAACGCTTGGACGAGCAGAGCGCCATTTTTTTTTTTTTTTTGCGGTCTGAAAAGAAGGTTTTGTTTGATTCCAAAGCTTTTGCCAAACAAGAAAGTCCCGGAAGTTTATGTGGATGGCCTTCGCGTGGACGACTTGCGGCGACCTTTCACGGGCGCTTCCAGCCAAACATGCGCCCTGAGCCAGGCTGACCAAACCCACCTCTTTCTCCACTCTTGGTCTGTGCTCTCTCTCCCTCCTTGATCATGTTCATAGTCAGTCCCAACTCGACGTGCGATATATGTATGGAGAACTACGACGACGAAGTTCGTATGCCCCATACCATCGCCTGCGGCCATATCTTTTGTCGGAAGCGAGTAGTCACCCTCTCCCCAATCACCGCTCGAAACTAAAGGAAAAAACAGCTGTCTCGATGGGATGCAACCTCGATGTCCCCTCTGCCGCGACGACTTTTCGGTCCTCGATATACGCAAACTGCGCGTGGACGCCGTGAACGACGCTTCCAGTGCGACGATCTTCGGACGCGCATCGCAGGTCGATGGACAGGTTCAGCGTCTGTTGGAAGACATCGCGCTGACCGTAGACCAAGACGCTACCGTCGAAGAAACACAGAGAGCGATCGAACGGTGTAACGTGCATCACGCTGCGCAGCCAGATAGCCTCGTGCGTGATCATATCATCGGGCGTCGGTAACCCTCGATATGTTCTCAACCGGCGCTACCGGTCTTTTTCCTCCTTTCAGCATGCCCCTCTCGGGGTCAATTACCTCCTCCTGTCCACCTTGTTGGAAGTGCAGAAAAAGTCGTTGTTGCAGGCGGATCGGTTATCTGAGCTCATCGCTGCGAGGGATCACACGCGCGATCGCCTGTCTTTGGAACTCAAAGCCGCACAGCTCAAAAACCAAGATTTAGAAAGACAGAAAGATACCGCACAGAGAACCACGGAGGATCTTCGGGCGCAGTACGATAGAATGACCGCCCTCTGGACATGGTCAGTATCAATCCCTCTTTCACACGTCGTTGGACTTTTTTTTTTTCGATCGCGTGCTGATTGAGAGACGTGTAGCAAAGTAGGTTTCGCGTCGGACGACTGCGTACGTACGTGTTCGTGCGTTTGACGTGCCCGTGTTTAGGTGGAATCGATGAGGCAGAGATGCCAGTCTTTGCATGAAGAACTAGATCGATTGCGCCCCAAAAACAACATGGCGACGCTTGCTGGGGCAAACACCGTCGTCGAACGCAGCGATGCTGCAATTCCGTACGTCAGGCACCTGTATGGCGCCGCAAAGCTCGACAAGGTCAAGCAGCCCGCATTCCGATCGTGAGTCTTTGCAACCTTCTTTTCAAAGACGAATACCAAGACTGAGTTGCGGTGACAGAGAACCGTTCCTCGTCCTTGTTTTCGACGTCATCTTGACATCGATGGGTTGTATTTTAGTTTCAAATGCCTTTGCTGTAATTTCGCAGTGGGGCGCAAAATGACAGACGTTGGTAAGGGGGTTCTCTTGCTCGTTGTTCACTTGGTTCGAATATGATTTTCTCCCCTGATACATGCAATCCATTTTCAGTCTCTGGACGAGACGAGTGATGGTGATGAAATTGATTGACGAGATAGACTACAACAATTACAACTACTGAGTGGGGGACTGTCGAGAACACATCATACACTTTTCGACCATCGACGTCGAGATTCACATTTCAAACCGCCGCTCGTGCATAAAACCCTTCGAAGCTAAACTGTCGCGGCTTCTGACCCTCGCGCACCCATCCGGTGGAATCTGCCGTCAACAGTGCCGCCCTCAAGAACAGAGAACCGTCCAATAACTCTGCGTCCTCTAACTCGGTACCCTTGAAGTACCCCGCGGGACGCGTGCCATAGAGGATGTCAAAGTGTGCAAACGCACGTTGGATTTTGATGAGGTGATCGAGTGGATGAGCGATTGCCGATTGCAAGATGGGCAAAAACGGATTCGGGGTTGGCGTCGTTTCCGTGGTAAGAGGGGTCTTTGACGCGGGGGTCGTAGGGACCGATGGTTCTACCGGCGTGGTCGTCATAAAAGACTTGATGTTCAATGCCGGTCTACCGCGTGCGACCCACCATGTGAGGACCATGAAGAGATAGCCACGCAGGAGAATGACTTGAGATCGAGGAGAGAGATATGCGAGCAACGAAGGCAGAAAGAGGCTCGAGGTTACCATGTGCATCCTGTACGAGATACGGATCAGCAGGCCATGCCATTATCGAGGAAAGGTGACGCACAGGAAAAAGTCGGATTGATGACCGTTCGGGGTCAATCCTCCGACTCCGTAAACCAAGGAACTCAACCAGATGAGCTCTTCCATTTTACGCTCGACTTCACCTGGCTGATTCAAGTTGACGGTCCATTGTTCGGCATGTTCTCTGATCGTGGGGTAATACTTGATGAGCATATCTACGAAATGATCGTTGAAGGCTGCGAGCGTCATGGTGTTCAATCTGTCGTCTTTCAGTAAGCGTGCCACGATGTCGAATGCGTGTACACCGCCAGATTCGGACACGACGGGTATACGGGCGGCAGTGGGGGCATCCAGTGCGAGGGACGAAAGGCGGTTCATGAAGTGGTCCATACCGTGTGTCGAACTGGGAGCAAACAGGGAAGGGGGAAGGGGTTTCCTAACACGCAGACCGTGAACTGCGGTCATGGCGAGACCTTAAAGTTCGACTTAGTGCTGATCCTCGTGCAGTATTTGACATGTCGTACCTTCGACAGCCATCCCTTTCAAGCCGAATTCGAGTCCATATCCGACGTGGATCAGAGGGTGCAGAACGCCGGAAAAGAAACGGGTCGACATTTCAGGTTGGGCATCTGCATCTCTTCCATTCTGGAAGTTGTATTTTTCGGAAAAGATAAACTCTTCGAGTGTGTTTGCAGCACCCTTTTCAGAGATCTGGTTGGAAAAGAAGGTGACATAGCCTTGGTAGAATCTTGTGGGCGTGTTATATAGAGTCTAGATTCCAGAGTACGGCAACTCACTTTTCGTCCCCCAAGTGGTCGATGAAGTTATCTTCGGTGATAGGCTCAGGGGAGTCGAACGCAGGACGTTGGTGTTCTGCATCGCGCTTATAATAGTCTCTGATGATCGCAGCGGATCCGCCTGCAGCATAGATGGCAAGTGCGCGATGCGTGACATGGCTAATCACGGATTGATATCAGTGGTGTTCGACAGAGAAGGACGCGCATAGTACTTGTGAAAATGGATGTCATTAAAGAATACGTGGTAACGCTGATGATTGTCTTTGAGGACATCTCGGAGAGCAGCGAGAGACTCGGGGGTCGCCCCCGGGAGTCTCTGGGGAGAAAGCAGTGAGGGAGGAAGGGAAGGCGCGGGGAAGAGTTGGTCAAGCATGGTGGACGTCGTTCATGCTCCTCTCCTATGTATTTATCTGCAATGCAGTGACTCATCAGCTGTGTCGAATCACGTGGGCAGGATCAATAATCAGGCACTTGATGATGAGGCGTACAAACGGCACGAAACAGACCCCGCACCGAGCAACCTCACGAAACTGAAAGGAGCTTCGTGCCCACTAAGCATACTTATCTCCGCCATCCGCCCACCTGATCTGGGCAATAAGATGTGAACGAATTATTAGACACACTCACCCTCCACCCAGACCGTTACCCAAACCTGGCTCAACAATCGCCTGATCATCGACTACGCCCTCGCACGTCGCTGGGCCAATAAACTTAGCCTCCGCTCACGGTCGGCCATGTCAGTGCGACTTGGCGAAAGGTAATCCACCGGCCTTGCTGATGAGGAAGTCACCTACTCGGACGGTGGATATATGTTAGATTGGCGACCGAAACCTCATTTAGATACCTGAATATTACGCAGCAGCCGACTAGGAGGGGTCAGCCCGAGGAAAAATGCTCTTACGCATGCCTACTGGTGGGTAGGCAGTGTGGGACTCCGCGTGCTAGAGGGCCTGTGTGGGTTGATACCTCTTCGTTCGATAACCAGTCAGGTTGTTGGTTATTTCTTCGTCGTAGCGCTCGACTGTACGTATATATTAGATCGTGGGAAGTATTTCTCACCGGATGACACGACGCAGCTGCAAAAGGACAGGTCATCACTGGCAATTTCGTCTTTGCGGGTAGCCTTCTTGTCGTTTATGCCCGTGACCTCGTTCCGTTGCTGCTCACACCATGGTCGTTTCCTAGCACCTCGTATCGCATCATCTCACGGCTAGTCCAGTCAGTCCTACTTTTCAGTCTTCCGGGTAACGCCGTACTCCCTCGTTATCTCTTTTGGATCGCCATCGCGCTGTCTCGCAGCGTAGGCTGGGCCTATCCACGCTTGTTCAGTCACTGGGCACTTTACGAATCGACTGGCTGATGCGCACCTCTCGTGGCCTATCTGATCGCCTCCGGAGCACGTCCAGATATCACTCCGCTACGCACACATCTCAGACCGAGTCGTTCGTCTTGCTAGTCGCATGTACGCTTCTTGCTACGCTGGACGATGCTCCATGGACGTACGGTGTAGCTATCAGCCTCTTTGTGCTCGCCGTTACATGTCGCGCAGTCTTTGCCCCCATCATCCACCCGAGACCACCTGCACCCACGACCCTGACTCGCAGCAAGGGCCTCCCGCATCGTACCTGCCCTACGTATCATCCTCCACGGCGCCCCCCGCCTTCACGTACGCAAGACCATCTGTACATCCTACTCTCACAGACGCCAACGATGTATCAAAGATGCACCCGTCACCTTTTACGCAGACGAAGATACCCATCCAGACGCAGACGAGGGTCAATATCTCCACCTAGCAGAGGCTTTCAGATGGGTCGTCGGGAAAAGTCCAATGAGCGCCGAATGGATCATGCTCGTCGAGAACAATTTCCCCATCTGCGGCGAATGGCAATGGCAAGGCTTACTACGCGTCATCAGGCGCTCGATCGAGAGCACGACGCCTCCCCCGAAACTACGAAGGTGTGGGGCGGATTCGTAGGGACTGGTGGTAGGCACGTCGGTTTTATTCTCTCTTGCGTCACCTTGGCGTTTGGGATCTCATCACTTCGACAGCCGTTTGATTCTCCACCGTACGCTCATTCCGACCCTCGCAAGTACGCTTTATTTGCACGCCATCGCTAATTCCCGTTTCCCGCATTCACGGAACGTCGTCCGGCCGATATCATCATCCAAGACTATCTGTTTGGGATTGATCCGCTATGCACCACTGTAACGTCCCCCAAAGACGCGACGAAAGATGCATGGTTCCCTCGCAAGCAACAAACCATGGTGATCACGTTGCGTCTTATCATGGACCACATTGGTGCAAGTGCAAGTACCACGACGGGTATATGACTCGGACCAGTGGCGATGCGGATGGAGGCATCCGTTTCATGGTCCCCCAGAAGTCATCGTGGTGCCTGTCTGACGGACGTTCGCATAATCGTCCAGTATCTCGGTATCTGCTTGTCGTGCATTCAGTGGTTTACATCCATCTCACACAGTCACCCTCGTTTGTATGTACATCATCATACCATGGCCCCGTTCACGGCGACGATTCTGAACCCAGCATAAGCTAGAGCACAACCGTTCCGAAGGACAAGGCCGAGGCCGACTTCGAATCACGTCCAGTAATTGACCCCATAATCCAAGAACAGTTCCTCCCCCGCCTTGACTTTTTTATCTAGAACGAAACCTATCATCGTGTCCACGCGAGACGTAGTCTATTAGCACTCACTCGTGAAAAATCCGAGTTGGTGCTCTCCGATGACAATCGTAGCTTCAAAAGATGCGCGCGTCAGTCGTCCTACCATGGCAAGTATCGGAGACCTACGCTTGGCGTCTACGTTGGCTTTGCCGTCATTGTGGTTCAGAAATCTGGTCGCATTTCCAAGGTGAGCAGCATCGAATATCGGCAGGTGAACGTCCTCCGAGTCCGTATCCGGCGTAACTTCGAACAGATAGTTGCGCGGGTTAAACTTGGTGAGTTCGCTGCGAGCAAAGAAACATCAGGGGATCACATAAGAACAAATGGGATCGAAACACACTGGTTTGAATCAGCATGCTGGTCGTGCAGTATTTGGCCCACGTAAGCTTGTCGAATATCACCGTCATCCACATGCAAAAAACGGCACAAACGGTACTTACTTCCAAGGAATGCGTTTGCATCCATATTTTTACATGCAAAGGCACCATAGCCAAATTTTCCACATCTGATTTCAACTGGCTGTTCAAACTCTGAGTCTATTGAATCTGAGGTCAGATAACTCATAGTAGCATACCTTGATAGCTGAACATTGCATTCTAGTGTTATCACATGGTTTGCTAGTATAGCCTAAATGAATTAAAATGATAAGTGTACTTCACTATCAATTGCCTTTATGATTATCTTGTCTTACCTCTACAATTCATCCTCAGTCAGCATCTAGGACATAATATATTCTCTCACTTACCCAGCATCACAATTGATGCATATACCTGGAATGCATTCTCTTCCATTTTTTGCACAAGAACAGGTTGTAGGTAAACATCTTCCATTGGTACAGTTGCAACTTGGCCATTGTCTCTTACCTACATGGAAAAATGTATTTAGTACATTGCAAAGTCAAAAAGATACTCACATTTCACTCCACATCTACACATCAATGAACAGTGCTGTTTATTGACATGACAGGAACACTGATTACTTGTGCATGAACCAGGATGAGCACAAGCAGCCAGTCTGTAAAAATATTACATAGCTTGTGGAATCATCATAAAGGAATCACTCACAGTTCACAGCTAGCATTGGATGTTGTATCAACTGTGTCTCTATTCACATCACATTCAAAGCTGATTGCAATGATATAGGCTCACCAAACTTCAGTCCTCTAAGTCTGGTCCTTCTCTGCTGTAGATGGCTACTTTCCCCTTCTGAATCAGCACAGGGAAGAATTGCATGATCTGGGAACAGTTGTAATCTTTGTACAAACACCTAGAAAATCCACTACTATAGACATTGCACAAATTATGAGAATAATTTACCTGCTTGCATGGTTTTAGACATATGACTGCCAACTGACAAGGAAACAAGTCAGGTGCAATGCCAAGCACAGTTTCCAGTGTATCCATGGAGCCTGTATGATGAGACTTGGCAGGAGAAGGGGGTAGAGTGTCCTATTGTTCTGGTTGAAAGAATCACCATCTATCAGACTTCATGTTATAGCACTCACCATAAACCTGTCAAAGTCCTGTATATGTCTGAAACAATCAGGACCACATGGAACCCCTTCAGACAATATCATGTCCTGTGCAGTCAAGTGTGGCTTCTTAGATGGAATATAGCTGCTGACATGCATTTGACCTTTTCAATAGTAATCTTTGAATGCCCATTACCCTAAAATGATGTTATGGTCATACCATGAGTTTCACAAACTGAGTGTAGGCAGTTTATGCTGGGGCAAAAAACCCTCAGATTAGACATCAGCCTTTGTCTTAGATCATTAGGATCGGGTGTATAAACAGGTAGCTGTCCCTCTCGAGCTTTCTGAAACTTGAAGGCGTCCGGCAAGTGAAGCTCGTCTCTGAGTGTAGTATCATGAGCGACTGTTCTGGCATCGGTACGACGACTGCTAACCCCCGCGACTGGTCCCATAACAACTGTGTATTGTGCGAGTGACGGAATTCCTTGAACATGCGCATACGGTCGATGTCCTGTACATCAATCGCATGTTCGACAGGTAGCTGTTCCTCTCGAATTTTCTGAAACTTGGAGGCGCCCGGCCAGTGAAGCTCGTCTCTGAGTGCAGTGTCATGAGCGACTGTTCTGGCATCGGTACGACGACTACTAACCTCTGCGACTGGTCCCATAGCAACCCTGTATTGTGCGAGTGACGAAATTCCTTGAACATGCGCATACGGTCGATGTCCTGTACATCAATCGCATGTTCAATGTGCAATCTTCTGACGGTCTCTATCTGAATCATCTCCACTACCACCATCCAGGACATTGTTACGATCGGTCCAAAAAAAAAGACCCCAAAAGTCAACTCACCATCGGGATCAAACGGGGTTTCCCACTCCAAAATTTCAAATTTAGCTTGGTGTTTTTGTGCTGGAAATCGATCGTCGTCCGCGTATGGCATAAAGGGTAAGGTGTACTCGTGAGATGCGTCCACGAGGATGCTTCTGGACGATGGGGTACACGATTCGTATGGTGGGAGAGGCGGGTATGCGTCGATGGTGATGACGGGAATCGTTACCTCCGTCGTCCTCGTCCCCGTCCTCCCATGGGTAGCATGGCGGTGTCCGCCGGGGGTCAAGTGAGTGACGGACATCACCACGACGTCCGTCCCGTCTCCCTCCCGGTGCACATCGCTCTCATCGTCGTCGAGAAGAGACGCCACCATCCCTTTGGCGACGCGTGCCACTTGCCGTTTGGATGCGAGAATGGACTGGGTGACAGACCCGAGGATCTCTGTGCAGTAGCCGGGTTCCCAGTCGTAGAACTCGTCCCAGACGGATTTGTAGATCGATCGTCCGGATTCTTTGAGTTTTGGGAGTTCGGATCGGGAGGAGGGGTCTTGGACGTTGAAGGGTACCGGGCCCGCTGAGGGCGAGGCCAAGGTGGGGGAGTTGGGTTCGGTGCGGTCGATGAATGCGAAGAGGTCCATCGTTCAAATTGGTGGGTTGGTTGGTTCCTCGACTAGGACCAGCGATGATGAGTTGGGGAAACTCGAGTGCGTGAAGTACAGAAGCCGGTCGAGTGGCAAAAGTCTCGTTGAGCGCACAGGTGATGGTATTTACTAGACTTTTGGAACAACAGAGTGAAGGTCACGTAAAGCTCATCACTTGATTGAAAGGAACACGAGGCAACACCTCTGAAAAGGGTGGTCGAAGTGGCGCCAAGTGCCAGTAGACATGCTCGCCTGGCCGCGGAAGCAATTTACTGTAGTATCATCTAGTGGCTCTATGCATCTCCCCCTCACTCTGCCGCGTTTCTTCCCTCCGTTTCGCATCTTCGACGACCACATGCCCACCGCGCTTCCCAAACTGACTGTCCCTCATCTCCCTGACCCTCTTGATCCCCGCATAAATGTCCTCCTCCGTCGGTGCCTTCTCGCTCACCCACTCGCGAATCCATGCGCGCAAGGCGCCATACTCCGTTCTCGGGGGTGCGTCTGCACGTTCGCCGTCTGGAACACCCGTACCCCCAACCGCATCTACATCGTTCGTCCGTATCGTCCTCGGACTATCCGATCCCGCACCGTGTCCCCATCCCATCCATCCATCCTCAAACACCGGTCCCCGTAGCCCAACTTCCATCCAAAACACGAGCCCAATCGCGAGCGTCTCCGTCTTTGGCATCACGCTCAGCGCACGCATCCACACGAGCACCTCCGGAATCTCGTCTGCGCGCGACGAAAGTCCGAGAAGGGAGATGTAGGAAGCGAACGTGCTCTCCGAGGGCACCACCGTCGGGAGTGGAGGACCCATGCGTTCGTCGCCGACGTCAGGTCGGGCCATCGTCGGTCGTTCCGTACCAAGGGGCGTCGGATAAGGCAGTATGAAGCGACTCGGACGGCCTGCAAACACCCTGGTTAGTTCTTGAAACACGCTCTCGCCACCTTTGGCCCGTGCACTCGTCACCCCGCCTCGGGGAGATCCGGCTGCACCTCGTAGTGTAGGCCAATTTCCAAAGATCATTCCCCTGAATATGGACCTTCCAACTTCGGTAGAGCGACGGTTGGCCCAAATGCCGACGACGGAAGGGGGAGCTGGTGTTCGGAGGAGGGTGCGGAGGCGAGCAGTAAGAATTTTCCTGGACAGGGGTGAACCATCAGTTCCAATCTCTTCGCCGTGTTGCTTAGCGTTCTCGGGGTTGTGATCGGAAGCTGATGCATCGTTCGCGATTTCACAGGTTTGGTTTTCTGAGAGCTCGGTGGTCTTGTATGGGGTCATCGTCGGGGCGATAGGTCCGCCTTCCTTTTTGAATAGTCTATTATGAGCGATGTACCAACTCATAGCTCCTTTGAAGCTCTCTCCGTCCATTTTGGAGGCCTGTATCGCTGCCTTGAGTAATATGCGAAGCATCAAGTTAGTGGGGGGGACGAAATACAAAGATGTCAGATGGGTCCAGATGTAGAAGATCGCATCTGGACGGCGGATGCGAAGGAGGGCAGTAAAGAGAGCATGGATCGGGTGGACTTTGAGGTAAGAAGGGGTTGGGGTGAGGGTAGGCTTGGATCCGGAAGATGTCGGAGAAGCTGAGGTTGTAACTCCCTCAATATCCCTCTTGACGGCCTCGTCGAGTAGACACAATGCCTCCTCGGTACGTCCGCTCTGGACGAGTACGTCGATTCCCACACAGAGCGCCTTTCTATCTATCCTCATCTCATTTTCATTGTTGTCCTGGCGCCGCGCGCTGACTACCTCCCCGACAAACTCGTCCCATAGTTTCTGTGCGTCTTGTAGAGCGTTTCTCCACAACAAGCCTTGTATGACCACAGTATAAGTGGCCCTAGTCGGCTTGTATGCATAGGTTCCTTCCTTTGTTGCCCTGAAGAGCTCGAGTAGAGAGCTAGCAGAGAGTGAGCGATCATGAGCGCCAGAATAGAGAGCTGTGGTCCAATCATAAATATCTATGTTTGACTTGTCGGTTGCATCAGGGAGGGTGGTGGGCACAGAAGGATGGGGAGGGTGAGACTGGCGAGAGTCAGTGAGATCAAGCTTGAGCAGATGGTGGAAGTATCGGAAAGCGGACTGACGGTCATCTCGCATGGCACGGAGGTAGTAAGTATTGGCCTTGTGAGCTGACCCTTGAACGTGTTCGTCGCCCCCGTTGCTGTCAAACAGACCGTCCTCAGTGGCATAGGGCGGGGTGATGCCATTTTCTAGACATTGTTTCCTGATGGTATGTAGGCAATACGCACTTGATTGCACCCTGCCTGAAGATGCATATGCTCTCAGCCATGCTTCCGCCTGTCCTTGCTTCTCGAGTTGCCAAGAGGAGGAACCACGGCGGCGAAAAAAATCCAACAACTGCGGCGAGCGGAAATTGTCCCTGATCAATACCCTTTCTGTGTTTGGCCAGAGGGTCAATCCCCTGTTTTTCATCTCTTTCAAAACGTCGACAGCGACGTCCGTGGCCACTCGTGATCTATCAAAGAGGGAGATAGCTTGAAGGAGCATGTTAAAGTGAAATGAATTATATGTATGTGAATGTGGAGGAAGGCCGATCAGGTGTGACGTTAATGGACGAAGCAGGGATACAAGCGAGAAATAGGCGAGGGAGTGAACTGTGAGGATGAGCAGGGGGAAGGCGTGGAGCTTGTTCATAAGTGGACGAGGATGTGAGGGAGACGTGAGAGGAAGAGCAAGATCATACAGGGCCGATTGTGCGTCGCTGGGGGATCTGACTTTGTGCGACACGAGGGCGAGGACGACCCAGGACGGCGTATGTTGTGAGGCATGCTCAGAGTGGGTTCGCTGCAAAAGATCGAGGGCACGTGCAAAGGTAGGAGAGTACACGACGGGGGACCATCGCGTCCACTCGCCGGACGATACCCTACAGCGCTGGAGGACATCTAAGGCCAAGTCATGCTGGTCAGCACGACGAAGAAGGGAAACGAGCTCCCAAGTGGGTTCTTTCGTGACCCTGTAGGCTATTTTAGAGAACCCGAGGGTGCGCTTCTCGAGCGGCGTGACAGTGAGCAGCGACGAGATGCATCGACCGTGGACGACAACAAGCTGGATGCGAGGACGTCGACGAGAAAGACTCTGCATAAGCTATAGTGGTGTCAGTCGACGAGCAACAAGGTAGAGAGAGACCTACAGTGCCCGTCGTTGTCGTGTACAGCGCGCCAGGACGACTGGACGATGGCGAGAAAGGCGTGCTCGACGTCGGGGACAGCGGGGACGCTTGGTAGCGCCACAACGAAAACACGGCCAAGCAAAGACGGCATTCACGCTCCGCTGTTTCGCGGTCGACCTCCTTTGCTCTCGACCACATCCTCCACGCCTACGAACGCTCGGAGATAAAACTCGGAAAAAAAAGAGTCAAGAAATGCCGCGCATTCTCTTTGTCAGTGGTTTCCATCCATCAACGCGCGCGCGCGACCTTGCCTACGAGTTTGAGCGGTGTGTCCATTTTGCTCCATTTTTTTCTCGGAATTTTTCATGCAGTCATTTTGCACGACAGTTTTGGTCCTCTTGTACGCTGCGATGTACCAGCACCACGCAACCCGCATGCCAGTTCTAACCCGTAAGTGTTCCCCGCAACTAGCTTCAACCCCCTTGCCCTATCCAGTCGAGGCGTGCGCTCCACGGACGAGGCCTCGCGGTGCCTCCGTCGTCACAACACGATACGAACGCGAGCGAGACCTGACTTGAGAATGTGACTTCGTCGATACCGATCCTCTTTCTCGCGGATTCGTCGTCGTTCGCTGCCTCACCGTCGTGATACCTGCGAGTTGCGCGGAGAAAACGTGTCTTCGGCTACCGATTCCGTTTCATCATTTCGTCCCGCTTTGTCGCTCTTTCGAGTCTGACAACCCGTCTTCGAACGATCGCTCAATCTCGCGTCTCGTAGCTATGCATTCGTCGAGTTCCGTAGCCAACGTGATGCAGAGGACGCTTACTACGACATGTAAGTCTCTCTCACCATCCGCCCCCACTTACTCACTCGACGACGTCGCAAAGGCACGGGCGATATTTTGAAGGCTCGCGATTGGGCATCCAGGTCAGTCCCTTGCGTTGACTTCTTCTCCCTCCCCCCTCTTTGCTCATTCCACTTTAGTGGGCCAAGAATCCACCCTCTTCGGTCTGGCGCTATGACAGGCGTTCTCCCCCTACCCACCGTTCTGGCGGAGGACGCGACCGTTCTCGTAGTCCTCGTCGTCGTCCTGATCCTCGTGAGGAACGCGATTACCGTAGCAACGGCGTCGACAGGGAAAGGGATTTACCAGACAGAGGTCGTGAAACGAGAGAGGTGAGGGAGAAAAGGAGACGCAGCAGGTCCCCTGATAGGAGGCGAAGTCCTTCTGTTGAGAGGAGGAAGGGAGACGATAGAGACCGGGGCGCGAGGACCCCTCCTCCAATGGAAGACGTCAAAAAAGATCTCGATGATCGGGAAAGGGACAGGGTTCCCGCTCAGACCCCTCCTTATGAACATTGAGCTCTGGACGCTGTCCAGCATCCACGTCGGTTCGTATTCAGCGTTGTTCCTTGTGAAAATTTCATGTTCTTGTCTTGCGAGGTTTGTCGTCGTTACGCACAGGTGTCCATGTCGTGTAGTAGATACCTTGTCTTTGAATGCCATGAGATGCTTTAAATAATGACACGGACGGCGGCTCACAGCAGGGCCGGATGATTTTAATTTATTTGCTCATGTGGCAGGGACTCTTATTTCATCTTGTCATCCAACCTCCATCATGCAGCCTTCACAGCGAGTGCCAACCATTGACGACCTCAAGGTATGCGAACCTCTCGAGAACGTCGCACGTTGACCGACCCGATGCGGCTAGGTCAAGCTCTGCTACATTTGCCGGGAGGAGGAACGGTACGACGGTACATCGTTTGAGAGTTGATACGTCAGACCATGCTCGCTCACTAACGTCGTTCGCCAGCCCCTGGTACACCTCTTCGGGCATGGACACATCCTTGCACTTGCACACTCATAGCCCACGAATCATGTCTCCTTCGTTGGATCCAGTCCTCCCAATCCACCCGTTCTCGCGCCCTCAACGCTCTTAATTGCCCCCAGTGTGGCACCGCCTACCAACTAACGAGCTCAAACCCGTGGTTACTCCGCTGGTTGGATATGGGCAACAAGGGGTTGTCCATGATTGGGAGAGTCGTCAGCGTGGGGAGCTTGACCGTCGTCGTCATCAGTCTCGGCACCGGTACGTAGTTCAGTCCGATCTCGGGGTGATGCTCATATCGATGCTTTTCGCTCAGGCCTGTATATACTAAGCACCGCCTACGGTGCGTATGCCGTCCGTGAATTCCTCGGAGCAGAGTGAGTGCTACTTGCTTCCGTTTCTAATGACCACTCTGACGTTGTACATGATCAGAATGTTCGAGATCCTCCTGACGGACGATCCATCCAACTGGCCCTGGCACAGTTTTATAAACCTCCCTTTGATCCCCCTCGCCCTTATTTTTTCCCGACTCCCTCTCAAATCCAACGTTACCCCACTCATCCCGCTATTGCTTGCATGGCCAACGAGTGCGCCTGTCGTGGGAGATGGCCTGAACAGAATCGGGACTACGTCCGTTGGGGGTAGTTCTTCACCGACCGCACAGTCTCGGAGAGACTTGTTCCCTCTCCTCCCTCATTGGCCACCACCCCCTTTCATTCTCGGCCTGTTCATCTTTCCGATCGTTCGAGAGGGCTACAAGCGTCTGTTCTTGCAGTTTTCGAAATGGGTGCTCGATTCAGCATTGGGAGCTGGTGGCGGAGAGCATGGTCAGGGACAGAGAGGAGAGCGCGACATGCAGCGTGTGCTGATGGGCGCCGTGGCCGAGGACGAGCCATTTCTGAGGATCCGACTGAATGCCCACCTTGACGAGGAGGATGGACCTGCCCCTCCGGACGCCGATCCAGGCGGGCGCGCAAACCACGGTCCAAGGCAAGGCAACAACGCAGACCACGATCCCAACGATGACGGCGGCGCTGGGGACGTGGCGGCTGCGGCCGAGAACACGATCCGCGTCTCGGGAACGTCGCTTGGTCGATTGATCGGCGGGGCGTTGATTATTCCCCGGATATCGTCCGTGATGGGCTCGTTGTTGTTCTGGTTATCCAAACGTTCGGTGCTTCTGCGCAAGTTTCTCGCTGTGCGTCCACCGTTGCGGGCAGCGGGAGGCGTGGGCCCACTTGGACTGACTAGCGGGACTGGTGTACCATTCGGGACGGGTCTCAGTGGTGTGCTTGGTCCGCGCGGGATACTTGGGGGGACGACGTTGGCGGGTATGGGTTTGTTGAAGAAGCTTGGGGTGGCAGGCATGTTGGGACTGAGCGTGGCCTGGCGGGGGACGTACGCCTGGGCCGAGTGTGATCCCGTATGGTACGCCCCTCTCGTGGTTCTTTTCGCCCTGTGGGGGGTAGCTGACGTGCTTCTCCCCTTTCTTGTGCCGTAGGTGGCGGAACTCGTTGGGGCTCGGGTTATTTACCATCGTAAGTTGTGCTCCCACGTCTTTAGTCTTCTCTGAGCGTTTGGTGCTGACGGACGCCGTTCAGGCCAAGGACTGTCTACACCTTCTCCATCTCTATCTTACTAAACGGGAGTTAGAGAGCCGGAGGGTGAAGAACCGATCGTTTGAAGGTGTGGACATTCGAGAGCTTGATCTCATCGATCCGCAGGCGCACGCGTGATGAATGGCGTGTGGAGGAGAGCAAGGGCTGGACTTGGGAAGTTTTAAAACCGGTACATATGTACGCGCTGCGTCGTTCCCAGCGATTTTACACACATGTTTTGTTTCGCAACTGGATGGAACGTATATATACATACGATGATGATGGACGATGTCGCTGATCCTCACATCACGATTCAGATCACCGAATGTAAGGCAGTCGACTTTGTCTGAACCAGATCGTGGCAAGTCATAGATAGCAGGACTCATTCGATGCCTGTAACTTGTCTCTCTTTTTTCTTCGAGAGTTTTTCCGTTCCGTGATACAGCATATGTACTCGGCCCCTGGTGGCCGCCAACTATATACATCTCAGCTTGGCCAAGCCTCGTGCGTGTCCCGCATCATTTACCTACTATCTTATACAAGGAACGCCACAGTAAAAAAAAAAAAACACAAAATCGAGTTTCCGACTACGGTAGTATGAATATCTGATGGCAAAAACGTCTGCACCTCCAGTTCAACGTCCCGCAGCCTCTCTTTGGGTTGCAGCGTTCAAGTTCCCTGCTACTACTGATGGAACACCAATTGCCCTGCTTTCCACTGGCAGGTGCGGAATAGATATCAGATCGCTAAATTGCCAGTGGTTACCCACAGTACAAACCCGCAACAACAAGTGGATAGTTGTTTGTTACGTTCCGTTCACCCTGGAGAGTAGACCCCGCTCCGTTCTTGAAAAGGGGACCGGTGCGAACCAGCATGACTCCAGGACCTCACTCAGAAATGTTACCCGTTACAGTTCCATCACCGCTACTCATCGATCATCGAATCATGCCGTTCACGGACGCGGTGCAACCGGCAACACATTCACATTTATGGGTAGGTCACTACGCAAAACATTCATTTCAACCGCACGCATCGCGTATTCGATGCTCTAGTTCGTCCGACAGCACCGTTTACAGATGGAGGCATAAATCCCTCGTTCGGCGACGGTCTGGTCGATATCAAATAATTACGTTTACTGGTTCAAGAAGGCTTTGGAGTGAGTTCGATTTCACTCGCACGCCGACAACTCACCCTTTCTCTCATTCTCCACACCGACCGTAGAAGTGTTGCCAGCATGTCCGACCCCCACCCTCCTGGGCCGTTATATCATGGTAGTGGTAGCTTCTCTGCATTCTTAAACGAAGAGATGGCGTCCATCACGGCACAGGGCAGAGACCTTTCAAGTGGACGTACGTACCTCGTTGAGCACCTGACGACAATGACCACCCAATTACCATAGCCCTCCTTCATGATGAGAATAAAGGATCATTCTCCCCGCCAAAACAATCGTACTCTTCGTTACGTATGTTACGGTCTCCATGGATTCCTCGTCGTCATCCACATCATGCTCGTCGGAATGCTTTTTACTCACCCGGAGCACCAAATATCGACTTCCCTTAACGATATTACCCTTGTTATAGGCGTGAGGGCGTTCCTCCAAGCATTTTACTCCGTGAGTCTCTCTGAACTTGATTAGTCGACCGTACGTTCAAATTGACGGCATCTGCGATACTGGACAGATATACACCGCAGGTCTGGTGCTCATTACACAACGTCTCGCCCTATCTGCCACCATGGCGAAGGCGCAGAAGCTCACGGCCGTGCACGATATATCTGGTGTATGGAACGGAATCGGAGCAGCCATGAATGCTTTGTGGCAACAAACCAAGGTGGTGTCAGCGCCGTCTGCGATACTCCTCACCTTGACCTATCTGGCTTGCACCTCTGGGCTGCACATCGTCTCCTCCATCATCGAATTCGAAACCTTCAACAATACCATTACGAGTGTAGTTCCGTCGACGTTAGCATGGCCATCCCCAAACCTTGAGTCATCAACTGTTACTGCTGTTTGAGCCAGCAGGTAGTTTATGTGTAGTACCACTATTAGAAAATGATTACCTGTATGTGTGTGTTACATATCTAGGTTATGTAGAAGATATTATCTATGGTTGAAGAAGACGTTCCTTCATACACATGTTTGTAAATTGCCCAGAGCGCTTTTGGAAGATAGAGCACAGTAAGCAATTGTATGAGCAGTCTTGTGATTGGAGATCATTACTTTTCTGAAGAAGAAGAAGAAGCATCCCATCATATGTTGTTGGGATCTGTTTTAGATGAAGAAGAAGAATACTCCCACTCTCCCCGAACCTCCCTACTGTCAGAAATGGCTGATCCTGATACTCCCTCGCTCTCCACCACCCTTCACCTCATTGATCTAGGCAACTGGGATGGTAATCACACCACTTTCCGCTTTTGGATTGTAAAAGTAAAAATGCTCGTTGGCATTCAAAATTTAACCAGCGCTCTTGCTGTGGGGTTTATCCTCACCCATATGGAGGGAAAGGCAGCTGCTTTCATGCAGCTATTTTTAGAGGAGATCTATGTGATGACAGTCGTAACCTGGCCTTCTGCGGATGTAATAGAGGCTAGGATTAGGTCCCACTTCTGCATTGACATCTTGGCACATGAGACATTGAAAAAAATTAGAGAGCCTTCGACAAGGAGTTGATGCTGTCGATGTGTTCTTATAGAAATTCGAAATTCTGTACAAGGAATCAGAAATTGCAGAAGAGCACGCGACAGAATTGCTCAAGTGGTCGGTAGATAACCACATATACTGTTACGAATGTTCTATTTTCCTATTTATTTTGTACATTTTTCCTTATTTTATTAAGGGCTAACGGATGCCCTACACTACATAAAATGGACTTCAACATTTTCCTTGATGGATCACATGACCTTATCACGTGCCTGTGTCATGTGATCGTGGTATGAGTGGCTGCTGTGCGCCCCTCATGTCATGTGGCTGAGTTGCTGAGCACTCAGCTGTGTTTAATCTCCGTGCCCGATGGGATCACGGCTATGTGAGGCTGTATGCCTCATGTATTTAATCACCATGGGCTTCTATTCTTCTCTTCCATTCCGTACCCACGGCTATGCTTTTTTATTCACACACATGCTTCTCTTTCTCACCATCAGCTTCTTGAACGTTCTACAACATTCCATTATGTTCTATGTCTATATACATGTACAAACAGTAGATTAGTATAAGTAGTATGAATCCAACGCCAGCAGAACTCTAGTCAAGTTCTTGCTGGAATTCCCTCTGGCATTCACTAGTCTCTACTTAGTCCTCATTTGATGTGTTCGGTTGCGCCTATTGTCTTAGGTCGCCAACATATACTACCATGCCATGCTTCATATGAAGATGAAAACATTGGCAGAACATCAGGAAGGATTCAGAAATATAGGGAGAACTTTTGAACTGATGAATATTGAGTGGGGACAACCTGCTCCAAGGTTTGTGCCTCCTCAGTGCACAATGCCGACATCTTCTGCCAGCTATTATCCTCCTTGGGGACCGCCCCCTCAGCAGTATACAAATGTAGGAACACAGCCAGGGAGGGGTGTGCCCATGGACTTATTGGTACAGCAGACATTCCCAAAAAGGGAAGACACATGGGAGTGTTACGGCTGCCACAAGGTTGGCCACATCTGGCCAAATTGCACTCAAAACCCAAATCGCTGTCCCAAGGCTCGGGAATATCAAGTTTGGGACCCTCAGGCTTGAGAATATCAGGTCTGGGAATCTTTGGGAGATCCCTTCACACAGGATTCTTCCGTTGTTTCATCTCCACTGCCGCTGCAGCATAACTTGCAGTTTTCAAATGGTCAACCATTGCAAGTGAGGCCTTTACCTCCAACTCCTCAACCCTTGGGGAGTAACCCTTTCTTGCACCACACTGCCTATATGGGGGAAGAAGCAGAAGCTTATTGGCAAGACAAAATTGCTGCTGAAATGCGGCAACAGACCACCCAGTCTTTAAAAGGGAAGTAGTCACTGAGAAGGGGGATCTTAGTGGCTACGTTGTCAAGGACATAGACACTGTTAGGACTAGTATGTCATGTACTACGGACCTGGACTCTAGCCCATTTGGGGCAATTTCTTTACCTTGTACTGCAGACTTGTTGTTACGCTCAACCTGGGTAAGGGTGAACACAAACACAAGGGGTCAAAGGCTTATCATTGCTGTACAGCTGATGTTATGAACGCTCTATTTTCCTATTTATTTTGTACATTTTTCCTTATTTTATTAAGGGCTAACGGACGCCCTACACTACATAAAATGGACTTCAACGTTTTCCTTGATGGATCACGTGACCTTATCACGTGC
>JBBPLY010000080.1:0-71730 GCA_038090035.1 Xerocomus nothofagi | reverse complement strand
AATAACTTGTACAGTTTCCCATGAATGTTCCGTCAACTGTTATAAAATCAGGGATTGAAGACCCTGTGACCACAAGAAGGACCCATTATCAAGGGAGGAAAATAGATTCGGACTGATATGGGATGAGAGAGCACTGATAGTCATTTCGTCCAGCGCATCAGAAGATTGCCTCTCTAATTCCGATTCTGCCTCTCCCAAATGTGATACGATATGGATTTGGCTTGTACACGCACACTACTTGGAGGCCCGAGGAGCGCTGCTGCGTGTATGGATCCGGTATTCCCGTTCCCTGCAGCCGCATCAAACGAGCTACTTGTTATCATACTACTCGGATAGACCAGATGGATTCAGAGTGTCGATGAGAGAGAACTCATGACCATGTAAACCGTTGAAGGTTGGACGTACGATAAAAGACCCATTCCACGGAAGTGAGTACCTTGTCGGCCATTAGAGCAGCCGCCAAAGTCAAGGTGAAGCCTTTGGTACGAAGCCTTTGCCAAACAATGGACAATACCTCGGCAGATTTCGAGCCTACTAGTTCAAACTACTCAGATCGACAATGACCTGCGGGAAAGGAGCCCCTTCCTCCAGGCTTCAAGGCCTCACTGAAGATGATCGGGAACAGGTATTACAATCCAAAAAATAACAGGCAAGGAGTCATGGGTGACCAAGACAGTCATAGCCGGCATCGGTGGTAAGTGCACGCACAATCCTGCACTCGTTATGCGAATTTAGGCACATTATCGTCCACCATTCCCTCAGAGGTCTCGGAATAGGCGTCTTCTCCCTTGCGTATGAGGACCCATATTTACGCACAATCACAAGCGGGACTAAGCAGTCCCCGAAAAGCGCGCGAGATAAAGTTCAAGGACACGGGGAAAAGGATGTGGAGAAACGGGAAGGAATTTGGGAAGGTTGGTGCACTGTTTGCAGGCATTGAATGCGTCATCGAAGGGGCAAGTTGCAATGTTGTCTCGCATGGATACTGACACTGCCATTTCTAATATTGGCCAAAAAAATGACATGGTAAACCCAGTGGGGCCGCCGGTTTCGTAGCTGGCGGGATCCTGGCACGAAATTCGGGCCCCAAGGCCACCCTTGGAGGTGGCCTTGCATTTGCAGCATTTTCAGCCGCAATAGATTTGCTCCTTCGTCGAGAATCTCCAGAATATGACAACATTCGTTTCATTGTAAACTCATTTCTAACTATGTTTCAGTGACGACTGACTATACATTGCATAACTCATCTCCGCTGTTGGACCCGCTACACACCTAGATACCATGCTCCATTTGAACGCAATGCAAGTTTGGTTTAACATTTGTTGGTGACGTGCTAGTAAGGTTACTGATGCGCCCAGCCGCAAAGTGTTTACTGATCGGGCTAGCTAACGTACTGATTTCATATGCTCATCGAGTACTTTATGTCCTCTGTCCTATTGGTGGGTACGAACACACCTGACTTCTGAAGAGAGTGAGGTTGATTACCGGGGAAGGTCCGAGCCTTTCAGATCCTCCGTGAAAATTACTCCCCGTGCTGCAAACTGGATCTTTTCGCAACGAAAAGGACTTCGAAAACAAGTTCAAACGTGCCGCAAATGAGCTAACCATTCGACACTCATGACGTCGATCATAAATATCGTACACAGTTATGTTCTTCCCCAACTGGGTTCAAAGTATAAAAAATCATGATATACGTATGTAGGGATCACGCAAGAAATGTTTCATACAACGCCTGAATCACGGCTCTCTTCCCGGATTGTCCCCTCTTGCATCGGTATCTCTTCGTCATGCACTGGTCCTTCGTTCTCTTCCTGGCCCGCCTCCGCAAATATGATTGCTGTCCCAACAGCACCTCGGCCAGATAATGCTGACAAGCCGAACGCAGAGTCAATCCCACTAGCGCCTCTGCCTCTACCGTCTTGAGCATACAGCTTCCGCATACTGATGACGAATCGAGGGGCGAATGTGAACAACGGAACAAATTGTAGGATGGTTGCAATTATCCATCCAGGTCCAGCTGTTGGGAGTTTTCCCAAGGTAGCCAATGCTTGGATGAGGTTAAATACTTGGATGCTATCATGGAACGTTACCATTAGATCGGTCCTTTATCTCTGGACTCGAATGAAGGGGAGGAATGAAATAGGGCGCACACGATGAAGTAAAGGACGCCTTCCCTGGCGATCAGGTTCATGTAACGATTTCCTTGCCACTTCTTCGTCGCCTTGTACATTTGAATTGATTGCGTCATAAATCGGATGATTACCAAGGTGCACATAGTTGAACCAAGTACAAGTTGCGAAATGCTGGTAATGTTAGTCCAAGTAGTTGTGGTAGATACTGCAGAGCAAAACGAAAAGTTCAGTATTTGTTCAATGGCCACTACGATTGCCAGTGAGTCCGTAAGTATTTGGTAAGCACAGCATGCAGAAAATGAAGCTAAATATTACTTACCCATTGTGTGATTTGGAATGGTGTAATAAATCACACCGGCGCAACTAAGGGCATTCTCCAGGATGTAAATCGTGAGGAGGGTGACAATGATAAACCTCGATCGATTATACATTGCCCATACACGGAGGATCATGACCACTGCATTCCCATTAAGGATTGTATTACCGAGCGGGAACATGGGCGCTCACAATCGGCACCGGCGAGAAATAACAACCACATCCATTGGCCGATGATATTCACAGTCAGGCCTAAAAATGACCTCTCTGAGCAGAGTAGCCATGGAAGGCATTGGGTGGGCGTACTTACAGCTGTTTTGTGGAATTTCAGTCACTCGAGAATTTCAACATTGAGTAAAAAGTGCCTACGCCTACGGGCAACTTAGTCACACCTTGAGTTGTCAACTAAGTGCAAATCATTACCCTTGCAGTCATAGGTACGAGTGGACTTCCCACTTTAGGGAATGGGTCAATGAAGGCGGTCGCAAATCGAGTTCTCAAACTTACTGAATGCCTGGATTCTGTGCGAGATGGAATCAGCACACAGTGATGTTACACTGGGCATCCACATACATAAAAGCGTAAAGGCCGACATAACGAACCTGCAACGTGGGTTGGAGTGGTGCAGCATTGCGGAAGCTCAGTACCCACAAGAATGAACAGGCTAGACACCGCGGTCCACGGTTTGTTCTATGTCTCGTTAGAAACAAAGCGGCTTCAACTTCAAGGATGCGATGTTAGCTGACCCAAATATATTCTATCTGGATGTAATGTCAGTCAGTACCGGAAAACATGCAGCAAAGATACCTCGTTTGTAAATGTGACGACTATTAATGCAGGAGTGAGGTCATTAGGAAAGACCACATATACTAGATTGTATCGTACCGTAATCGTATCCAACAGCAGTGAGGATGGTAACTTTGATACCGCATGAGATTGAATAACCGCATGTACGAAGGGACAAACCGGTCAGATAGTTGTTCTGCTGTATACCTGCAAGAGCAGCTTGCAGAGTGGAAGCCATTGTCTTGATGTATGCGTCCCAGTTGAAACCTCGAGGCTCGCAACAAGCGTCAATGAAACGTGGGCACCTACAGAAGAAGGGCCCTTCGAAAATTGCAAAGAGAAATCACCGCTGTCCTCATCGCCCCCAGGCAACATTTGTGCGGACTCTTTATGTAACCCACTCAGTGTGCTCTGATCGGAGATAGAGACTGATGTTACTAGGCTATGCCCAGCACCATAACAAGCATCCATAGCCATCCTCAAACATGCAGTGCAGTTAGCCGAGCGCTGTCTGGTCTGTAGACCCCAGGATGTCCAAGTCGCCCGTAAGAATGGGTATATGTACATATATAATGTATATAATGTCATTCACCCTGTTACGTCTAAGGAAGAGACAGCCACTTCGCGAGGAGCTTGGGGAAATTGGGTGTTCCTAGGCCAGTGACAGGATCCCATCCACTCGTTGCATTATATCCCGCCGTACCACAACCAGGATTCGAACCCTCGGTAATATCATTGAAACCCTCAGCAAACTCAGGGGAGTATATCTAGACGAGGGATCAAGGTACTTGTTCATCATACGAATCATGAGCGCGCTCACCGTTGGGTTAATGAAACCAATGGGCTTTTTCCCGCTCGCAAGTCGAGCATCGTTAATCATCGTGAAGATCGCTCCACTGACTGGAGAAGAGCACGACGTTCCGTAGACGAGCTGGAATTGACCATCGACCTACAGATCGAACAATGACACTGTAAGTACAGAGCCCCAAGAGAAAGTCTGCCACATACAGCGACAACGTAATTTGCCCCATTGGCCGAGATATCGGGGAGTCCTCGAGACTGAAATAGTTTCTCAGAATCAACGCTTCAGGATACGAGACACGAGAAATTCCACACCATTCCAGTCGAGTTCCAGATCGTCGAGGGATAGTCTGGGTGATAATTTGTCAAATAATGATCCACAGCATCCTTTTGATACTCGGGTATCGCGAAATAGTTGCTGAATCCACCTCCAGAGTATATATTTTCCATACATGCCACCTCAGGCTCGAATACAGTTGCGTTCGGCTTCACCATCGTAGCACCAACGGATGTAACGTACGGACAAGTTCCAGGAAAGGTTGGGTTGAAGATCGTCCCATTTGCCGTTTGCGTCCCTTAAAACTCATGAGATAACAGGCCACCGTCCGTTACGACATCAAGTGGACAGCCCTTACCGTTCGGATTCAGACACAGGTTCCTGGCTCCCGCCACACCATCGTCCCCGGAGCTATACAAAATCGTGATACCCATGAGTCCGAGCTTCGCATACTCTTGGCACTGTCGCTCGGTGTAGAACGGGGTTAAATCCCCTTCGCTGTATCCGTACGATGTCGAGATCACGTAGGTAGGCTTCACAGTTCCACAAGCCTCAGGACCTTTCGGTTTTTTGGTTAGAACGAATGGCCTAGGAGAAATGACAGATATACCCATATAGCCACCAGGTAGGGTATCTGGATAGATGCCATCTTCATTGAGATCGTCACCGCCCTCGAAGGCACAATAGCTGCCATCAATGGCATCAAGGAAGTTGTTGAACGATGCACCTGCCAAATCAACATGTCTCGTTAGATACCTCAGAGAATATCCCAATATACCTCACCCTCTGGCACATCACCGGTCTGGTAGAGCGTCACCGTTTGATTACCAGTCACCAACGACATGCCATATTGCAAGTCCAGATCTGACTCCCCGTTGTAAGCAAAGCTCCGGTTTGTAGTCTGGACATGGCCTACGAATAGATAGATGTTATTTAGCGTCTGTACATCCCTTGGTTCTGAAAACAGGTCCTCACCACCATCAATGGAAACCAAATATGGTTCCTTGCCGATAAGATCTGTCGAGTAGTTCTGCGCGAACATATGCAGGTCGCTCTGTAGATATGCACTTGGGGTATACTCCACTGTAGGATGACCAACAATGCATGCATGAGTAAAAGTCGGTCGTATTCGTGGAAGTGTTCACTGACCAATGCCATAGCTGTTCCTGTTCGTAGCAACAGGCTCATAGAAAAGACCGTAGAGTGTCCGGAGACAGATTGGAGTGATATATTCATCACACTGGTCCAGCTCGCCGATAATCCCCGAGACTATACCAGTCGTCTTCGGCGTGATACCGACACCTGGTTGTCCAATACCACGAGTTGGGAATGTAGTTTCATCACCGGACCGACGGGTCAGCTTGGCATCGAAGTGTACAGAAGGTGTGACGAAGTCGACATGGGGCTGGACGTGCTCAGGAAGATGGTATATCTCGCAGGCTCGTTATTCTCGTATCGAGTGATTCAATCTCAACCAGCATCTTAACTCACCCACGTGCTCTTTGCCAGACATGTGTCTGTACACATTATATTCGGTGTTCATAAGCTGTCCAGCTTCCTCGATGGTCACATTCGCTTGGATCCATCCCTTGGCGCGACCCAATACAATCCGTTCCTCTCCGATGCCGCTCGCGATGAGCCAGTTACGAACAGTGTGGATTGTGTCATCGCTCGGCGCGAACGTACGTGCAACGTCTGCTGCAGTCCAGTGGTTTCCATAGTTTGGAGATTTTGGGTGGGAAACATCATGGAGGTAATTTCCGATTTCTTGAATGTTTTTCTGCTTCAATGCGAATCGTAAGGGGATGGTCGAGGTGGATTCGTGGCGTCTTTCCAGACTCCAACCTGGAGGAAGGTGGGTGCGCCTCTCATGAACATTGTAAGGGCCTAGCGTATGTTCTGCACCTGTAAGTAGGACGAGGGTGAGGACCGCGAGCGACGTCAACGGCAAACAGCGCATCGCGGGCTAAGGCCAAGCGGTGAATGGAGTCTGAAGGGCAGAGAGCGCCTAGTTATAATGGTCGAACAAAGGACGCCAACGATGGCCGATTAATCTGCATCGAATTACTAGTAGACAACCCGCGATGGTCTGATGCTCTTGCAATGGCAACGAATGAACCATGATAAGAATACTCTCACGCAAGAGACTGCACCTCGTGTACTAACTGAGGGCATAGCAGCAAGTGAAACGCCGGTTTGAATATTCAAACTAGAGTCACGTAGACAATGTCACTGGACGACTATTAATGGGGTGTGAGAGCCGATTCCAGCATGATCTTACCTTTTTGGAATTTTTTTTTTTTTACACGAACACGGGGGAGCAGTGCCCTCAAAGCGCTGCTAACCACATGCATGGAGTGTTTGGCCGACATAGAGTTGAACGACATGGGGGACGCTTGGCACAGTGGGTCCCCAGTAGTAGGTCATGGCCAGGCTACCGAGATTCGGACTACTATGATACGGTAGCCTGTCGGATACTAGCTCCTTCTCTTCATTTGCCTTCGCCCGACTACGTACCCGTTTGCGCACTTTCATACCTTCTCGGTCACTGCCTTTTTTCCTACCGAGTTGTTCTGTTTTGTTAGCGAGTGGTATGTGGTCCACCTGCGAGACTTCGGCCTTGGAAGGGTGGCAGGAGTCCCCGGGGTATACCGGTAGTGGTCGAGTCCCCTGACAAGAGCTTTCGCAGGCTCACTGAAGGCGCTGCAAATTACCACTCGTCCCTGCGCGTACATACTTACTGTACACAGCCCAGCTGGGCTGAGCGCTGATATTCGGATACGGGGACGGGCACAGCAAACAAGATCAATCAGCCCGGGACCCGGGTAGCTTTCAAAGCCCAGTGAACTGAAAACACCAGCCAGAAGCCGAAGCGCAAGTCAAAAGTCATTGTATATACAGTGTCACTGACACTCCCTCAACGTTCTGCATCGAACAGTACCCCAGGACGTCTAGGGCAGTGACAGCCACAGGGTGACAAGGTTGGTGTAATTAGGTGTCCCCAGGCCAGTGACAGGATCCCATCCTCTCGTTGCATTATATCCCGCTGTACCGCAACCAGGATTCGAACCCTCGGTAATATCATTGAAACCCTCAGCAAACTCAGGGGAGTATATCTAGACGAGGGGTGAGGAGGAATCAAGGTCCTTGTTCATCATACGAATCATGAGCGCGCTCACCGCTGGGTTAATGAAACCAATGGGCTTTTTCCCGCTCGCAAGTCGAGCATCGTTAATCATCGTGAAGATCGCTCCACTGACTGGAGAAGAGCACGACGTTCCGTAGACGAGCTGGAATTGACCATCGACCTACAGATCGAACAATGACACTGTAAGTACAGAGCCCCAAGAGAAAGTCTGCCACATACAGCGACAACGTAATTTGCCCCATTGGCCGAGATATCGGGGAGTCCTCGAGACTGAAATAGTTTCTCAGAATCAACGCTTCAGGATACGAGACACGAGAAATTCCACACCATTCCAGTCGAGTTCCAGATCGTCGAGGGATAGTCTGGGTGATAATTTGTCAAATAATGATCCACAGCATCCTTTTGATACTCGGGTATCGCGAAATAGTTGCTGAATCCACCTCCAGAGTATATATTTTCCATACATGCCACCTCAGGCTCGAATACAGTTGCGTTCGGCTTCACCATCGTAGCACCAACGGATGTAACGTACGGACAAGTTCCAGGAAAGGTTGGGTTGAAGATCGTCCCATTTGCCGTTTGCGTCCCTTAAAACTCATGAGATAACAGGCCACCGTCCGTTATGACATCAAGTGGACAGCCCTTACCGTCCGGATTCAGACACAAGCTTTGTTCTCCCGCCACCCCATCGTCCCCGGAGCTATACAGAATCGTGATACCCATGAGTCCGAGCTTCGCATACTCAGCGCACTGTCGCTCGGTGTAGAACGGGGTTAGATCCGCCTCGTTGTATCCGTACGATGTTGAGATCACGTAGGTCGGCTTCACAGTCCCACAAGCCTCGGGACCTTTCAAGTGTCAGATTAGGATAAATAACCTGAGGATAGATAGGCATACCCATGTAGCCACCAGGTTTGGTGTCGGGAAAAACACTGTCTTCAGTGCGATTGTCACCGCCTTCGAAGGTACAATAACTGCCGTCGATCGCATCGAGGAAGTTGTTGAACGATGCACCTGCCTCACCACTTCTGGTTAGATATCACAGAGAATATCCTAATGTGTATCTCACTCTCTGGCACATCACCGGTCTGGTATAGTGTCACCGTTTGATTACCAGTCACCAACGACATGCCATATTGCAAGTCCAGGTTTGACTCCACGTGGCCACCAATGGTCTCATCCATGATCTGTATAATGCCTACGAATAGATGGATAGCAATTTAGCATCTGTACGTCCTTCGATCCGGAACTTACCACCATCAATTGAAACCAAATGTGGTTCCTTGCCAATCAGGTCCGTCGAGTAGTTCTGTGCGAACATCTGCAGATCGCTCTTCTGGTATATCTGCGGGGTATACTCCACTGCAGAACAAATAAAACATACATGAGCAAGGTCGGACGTACTCATGGAAACATTTACTGACCGATTCCATAGCTATTTTTGTCCGTAGCAACAGGCTCCCGAAAAAGACTATAGAGTGTCCGGAGACAGATGGGAGTGATATATTCATCACAATGATCTAGCTCGCTCCCGCTGACGATCTCCGAGACCATACCAGTCGTCTTCGGAGTGATACCGACACCTGGTTGTCCAATACCACGAGTTGGGAATTCACCGGACCGACGGGCCAGCTTGGCATCGAAGTGTACAGAGGGTATGACGAAGTCGACATGGGGCCGGACGTGTTCGGGAAGATGATATACCTCGCAGGCTCGTTATTCTCGTATCGGGTGATTCAATCTCAACCAGCATCTTAACTCACCCACGTGCTCTTTGCCAGACATGTGCCTGTACACATTGTATTCGGTGTTCATCAGCTGTTCTGCCTCCTCGGTGGTCACATTCACTTGGATCCAACCCTTGGTATGACCCAATACAATCCGCTCCTCTTCAATGCCACTTGAGACAAGCCAGTTACGGACGTTGTGGACAGTTTCACCGCTCGGCGCGAACGTACGTGCAACGTCTGCTGCAGTCCAGTGGTTTCCATAGTTTGGAGATTTTGGATGGGAAACATCATGGAGGTAATTTCCGATTTCTTGAATGTTTTTCTGCTTCAAAGCGAATCGTAAGGGGATGATCGAAGTGGGTTCATGGCGTCTTGCCATACTCCAACCTAGAGGAAGGTGGGTGCGCTTTTCATGGGCATTGTAGGGGATCAGTGTAGGTTCTGCGCTCGCAAGTAGGACGAGGGTGAGGGCCACGAGCGAAGCCAATGGAAAACAGCGCATCGCAAAGCTAGAACGCCAGTATGCGGGTGGAGACCAACGGAATCCTGGGATCTTCAGGAGCATGCTCTATGTACTATAAAAGTCGAGAACAGGTAGCCCATTGTGACACCTGCCACGGCAAGGATGAAACATGACATGCATACCACCGCACCTCTGACGATGTACTCGAATCAAGGGATGTAACCGAGAGCCAGCTGCAAGCGGAAAGCTAGTTTCGATCCAGTCATCAACTCGGTATGCTAATATCAATTAATGATAGTCCGAGGGTGGGCGAGTGGGCGAAGATGGTCTTACATTACAGTCCACGCCCAGATGCTCACGGCCGTCCCCTTTTATCCACACTAATATACGTGTTCATGTGCCACGCGGAACGCTGCCGTCTCGATTAACCTAAACGAACGGCGACGGTAACGATGGGACCCATGGAGTGTCGCCGCCAAGAAAAGCGGACATGGTGTATTTGAGCATGTAATGCGGTGTCGGTCTGGGAGTTAGTGGTGAGGGTAGGAAACTCCTTTGGACCTAGCAGCTTCAAAGTTTGCGCCACCAGAATGGACTCATCGCACGCCGAGAGATCGAGCAGGGGAGAACGGTAAGGGCGACGAGAGACTTCGAATGACCCCGGAGACGAAGAAATTTGAAACAGTCGCGTACCCACACATGTCAGTGCCAGTGAAACCCATCAATGGCGGGCAGTTTGGAACAACGATGGCATGCTGCTTCGACGAAGATCATATCAGCAATGAATAATGTGAACACGAACGCCCAGGGGCCGCTCATGTAAAAGTTGAACGAAACGGACGCACTTGAGATCGGCGACATTAGTAAAGAGTTGACAAGCGACTCGCTCGGGTCGCCCTGTCTCGTATCTAGTTCAAGGTAAGTCACGATGTTTGAAATTCCGTGACTCGTTTGCTTATTCTTCACTGGCACTACGCTACTTCCCAACTGGTGCACGCAAGGTGTTGCCATAAGGCTGTGAAGGAAGTAGAAGCATAACGGACCTTCCCCGCGTGGCACCCGGCCCCAGCCTGCTTGGGCTGGGATGAATGGTCGTGTCCCGCTGCCCACCAAGGCCGCTAGGTTAGTTATTAAGCCAATCGCTGGCATTGGCTACGCTGAATGCTGCATTTTTGTGCATCTGGCAGTGGTAGTAGCTCACGCCACGCGACTATCTCTCAGCATGCTCCCCTCCATCCCAAAAACTAGCATCAGAGCATTCACCATCGATCTCGGATGCAGACCATAGCCTTCATGCTTGTGGTGTTCATGCGACTGACTGCTTGACAGGGTTCCCGCCGACAATAGTCTTCGTGCAGACATGGATTCGGACGAGTAGGTCGTTGAGCGTACACATCTATGCACCCATGCAGTGGGCGTCCATCTACTGTAACAACAGTAACACAAGTAAGATATCCCATATTGAAAACTCGCCTCGAACGAACATTAAGACACTTTTAGGACAGTGCCATAGGTTTGTTCCATCATCGCTACACCAATATCCAAGACCCGGCGCTCAGCCTCCCATTGCATGCACTGAAGAAAATCAGCCACGACAACCATGTACACCTGCCAATCGAAGGGAGTTGAATAACCCGTTCGCGCTTACAACCCACTCGCAACACGGACCTGAAAGGCAAGGTGCAGTGCCATGCTTGCTCTGAACAGATACCCGAGTGCCGACAAGGCACAGTAAGCAGCGGCGAGGACGCCCGTCAGTTGAAGCGGCGCTTTGAACCACAACCAGGACGCGCACACGCGGTAGAGGAGTACCCCTATTGCCACCATCGCCTTGCTGGATCGATCCAAGACAGCTTGAGAAAGACGACTCTGGCTTGACCAATCAAGGCTCAAGGGAAACTGCCTGTGGAGACCTTCCACGGACGTCCGTGGTATGAGTGGCCGCATAGGTGATTGGTGATACGCAAACGCAAAGTCAGAGCCTCCATATCCCCCGTGAGGGTGCCGGTCGTTCGACTTCCTGCCTACACTTTCTAGATCTTGTATAGGTACACGACAACAGTGCACCCTGATGTACTCTGCCGCGCCATGAGGGAGAACGATGTCCACGGCAGGCCCACAGAGTGCTGTCTGGAGATGTGTGGTATAGCCATGTCGAAATGTGAGTGCAGTGTCTCGAAAGAGGGTGTAGAAACGGTCAGCTGCGCCAGTGACTTTATTGAGTGCGACGTCTCCTGTCTCGGCGGCTGCATAATGATTAAAGAGGACGAAGATGCCAGCGAAGATGCTGAGGTAAAAGCTGATAGGTACCCTGGCCATGTCAATTTACAATCACTGGGGATGTTTCACGACGACGAATGAAGGGACATGGTACGAGTGTAGTGAGAACGAGGCGAGGTAAGTAATTTCGCAGCGGGGCCCAGGAAGCGTGGGCGTCGAATCGCTTAGAATACGTAACCGAAAGGAAGCACATACCCAAATAAGAACACGCGAAGAGTTTTACATAGTGTCAACCAGAAAGCCCCCAAGGTAGGAAGACGGTCGTATTCTAAGAGGACGTGATATTCACATTAATGCGACATTAGTTATGATATGAGCGCAAGTCATGGCTGATTAAAACAAATAGCGGTATATAACTAGAGTATGCAGGACGATGACGACGGTAAGCATGATCATACACAAACGATCGCAGAGTGTTCATATGGAGGCGGTACTTCTCCCCTCTCGCTCACAAAGCCGGACATTAATCGTTCATGTAAATCGGTGCGGCGGGCCAGCGAATCCGACGGAAAGGCTCCCGCTGCATTCGAGTTCAATGCTGAGAAGGACATAACACGTTCCAGAGGAACCACTAGGATATCGGCTGCATGGGGGTGAGTTTGCGCTTGGTGGCGAGCTCGACATGGGCAAGTCGATGGGTCTTCCGGGACATCGCTCTCCGACCGCAACGTCTCGTCGTAGCGTGGGAGAGAAACCCATTCCGACGTGCAGCGACACTGAATGCGAGTGGTGGATGAATACGAGAACACGACAGATCAAAGAACTCACGGGACTTACCGACAAGATTTGTATGGGTATTTGTATTATGATATCATACAGCTTCTTCCTCCCCGTCGTTACGATCACTTCTTCCTTTTCCACCCTCAAGACTATCTTGAGCGTATGGTTAACCATGATGTTGCTACCCTTGATTCGGTTCGAGGGATATAAAATCGAACAAGAGTCAGGTAGTCTCAATTGATGACGAATCGTCCATGGCCCTGGTCCCATAAGGGAGGATGCTACCTCATTTTCGTCCTCGCCGGGCCTCAGGAAACGATATAGTGGAGAATCACGGAGTGCGTCTGGTTCATCCGATCCCAATGGTAAAATGGGTTTGCTATGTCTCTCGTCGGAATTGTTGTGCCTGATGACCAGTAGCGTGGCACGTCGTATGGCATCCGACCGCGCTGATGTCTTGGCTCGTGTAAAGTACTCTGTGCGTTCTTAAGATCTCCAGGCGTCAGTCGAGTTCGCTCCTCTTTGTGAATTTGCTCACCATCCAAATATACCTGTATGCAATGTACTTTTACTTTAGCCAAGGGCATGATTGTCAGTTGAAGCGGTACTCTCCCACCAACGGGGAAACCTTGACCGGCGATTTGAACACGGTACTGGAACTGACCCTCCCATTGTCGCTGCAAGTCAAGCCCCTCTGCTTCCTCCGATTCATCTTCCTTTGGTAGACAAACAACAACGACTTCCTTTTGTGCGGTCATCCTCGACTTGAACACGCTGGGACACTTGATCTCCGCTTTAACCTTCCATATCAACGATCCATGATCGGCCCTCATTGTTGGTGGCGAATTATTTGGAATCGTGAAAAATATAGGATAGGTGTACGTCCCTGCATTGGTCATTACATGGGATTATGAGAAAGGGTATGTCAGCGACGTACCTTCGGCGAACATGACCCAGCCGTCACCGCTTTGATCCTTCGCACCGTCGGCGACCGAAGGCTCGGCACTTTTGATATGAGTAAGCGCAGGCCTTACGTCATGGGTTCTAACCCGGTCCTTGCCATTTTCCTTCATCGCCGGTCGCCCTCGTTCTCGTTCGTCCACACGGGTCAGAGATCCGGTTCGAGGTGACCGAGATCGCACACGATCTTTCGCTGCGTGAAAGACATGCACGACTTTTCTGAACGAAAAACGCGAATGCGACCTGCCCCTGTTGTCCTGTTCTAGACTGCGACTGGGAGAGACGGTCGCGATACGGGATAGCCCATAGTACGCGACGTCGCCAGGATCCAGAGAAGAGGTGTCGACACTTTCCCTTCCGTCTTCCAAGACTTCTTCGATGCTAGACGTGCGAGACAGCGCAAAGTCGCGTATTGGGTGCACGTCGCATGTCTGTGAGCTACACGGGATGTCTGACCCCAGGCTGCTTTGGGATAGAATGGGAGAACCTAAGGTACATGCTCATTTGATCGATCCAAATGGATGATGAAGTACTTACTCTGCGGTTCCATGATTCTGGAACTGCTAGCGACAGAATGTGATCTGCCTGCCGCAGAAGGGTACGAACCAGCATGAAGGAAGGAATGCTGAGGAGCTGGACTGGGATAAGGTGGAGGGGAGTCAATTGGATTTTGATCACGCTGAGGATGTCTGCCATCACCGACTTCTGTATCATTTGAATTGAGGCGTCGCCTGATCCTTGGAGATCGAGGGCCGAGACTGGCACTGCGGGTGGCCAGAGCTGCCTCCTGATGCCCGCTGCCAACGCCATCGAGGTCCGTGCCACACGGTACATCCGACCCGAACGCCACCTCGGATCTTAATGCGGCATGCTGCCGTACCTGGGGTACGGGGTACGCCTTGAAGAAGGCCGCCGATGCAGAATGGACGCTGTATTGTTCCGTCACGTCAGTGCGACTAGGTCCGGCACCTAGTATCATCTCTTGGTTAACACCGTTGCACGCGTCTAATAATGGGACAAGGGACTTTACATTGCGTATAGCGGGTGGTCGCTTTGGCCTGTAACTCGACGTTGATGCTCGATACTTTGGTGGGCTTTGCGAGTTTGAGGGTGAGGAGGCCACGGACGGTGGCTGGCGGCAGCATTTCGTCATTATGATGACGGGACGCACGCTCTGGTTTGCCGCGGAGGGGGACGACCGGTTCAGTCAGTTGAATAGATAGGGAATTCTTCTGAGGATACATGAGATATACGAGAGCGGGCATTCGGAGGGACGCAGGTCCTTTTATGTTGCGGAAAGCTCAGTCGGATGTCTAGCACAATATTACGGCCGGCGGTGGCAGAGCACCAGATCAGGATTCTATGATGAGAGGCTTACCCGGAATAGTGCAGAGGCCATGTCATGACGGATCTCTTCCACCCGCGCGCCAAGAACGGCACGTCCAACTACACAGCGATCCGGACATTGACGCGTGGCCGAAGGTAACCGATGTGAGGTATGTATAGTATTTTTGCAAGTCTGACCAAGGTCAATGTCTTCCGTGGATACACTGGCAGAGCCCAATTTGCGGACCAATGTTTGTCAGCCTATTCCATGTCCCGGTTCCCCACGGGCCACGGGAGTGTCTGAAACTGCAATCGATCCAATCTGGATCTATGTGACAATTTTGACAAATGGAACGTCGTTCTTTATGTACTAATCCGTAGCGTAGGATAGGATCGTCTAGTAAGTGTAGTAGTAGTATACCTAAATTAAACGTAATGTAACATACTTGGGCGGAAGAAGACTGTCTTTACAGGGAATGGAGAATCAGGTATATGTACAGTAGTCACGTCGGACCGAGGCGACGCTAGGGACCTAGGGTGTCAGACGAACAATATTATCAAGGCAAATACCGAAACACCCATGCACGTTGACACAAATATGCTAACGGCTGTGGGATGCAAGGACCAGGAGTAACACATAATGCCGATTATAGCAAGTACGAAGCCCATGGCAGCGAGGAGGACACAAAGCACGTGGGTTCGCTGCAAGAGATGGGACGATACATTCAACATGAATGGTCCATCTTCCTCTATATGAGGATTGGCTGAAATAACGGGAGGCCTCGCTGGGGATCTGCCGCTCCTCCTGTTTTCCTTCGGTTCCGTGCCATAGTTGTCCGTCATCGATTGGGCATCAGTGTTCGTAAACGTTTGTTGTATCCCAAGACCAGTGGCATCCCGCTCGACGTCTTCGGATCCTCCAAGAGGTGGATTTACCATTGTAACGCCCTCCGCGATCATCTCTTCGCGTCTAGCCTCTTTCAGCTTATAACTGATCAAGAGGAATGCACCCATAAATGAGAGGACGGCTACACGCAAAGGGAGGTAAGAAAATTTAAAACCATTCCATATGGTACGCCGTACGTACAAGCGTATACATGGACAATCAATGCCCCAAGGAGACTGGCATTCGACACTTGCAAGATATTGCTCGCCAAGTCATTTTCATTAGCTGGTTTCGAGTTGACAAGCATGGCCGCTTCCGTTGAGGCGAAAAAAGTAGTCTTTAAACACGGTCACCCTCGGATTAGGCAGAACGACATACGATGCGAGAACTCACGATGACGCTGATTAATTGAAGTCGTTCCTGCCAGGAGTTGACGAGGTTCCTCATGGCCCGTTTTCGTGCTTTTTCGTCCTCTGCATCTTGCTCCTCCTGTGTGGCTAAACCAAAGTTCAAGATCGTCGACTAGAGGTGTTTTGGACTGGACGGACCTTTCTTTTCTGGTCGAGACAGCATCACTAACCCATCATCCAAGTCGCCCACGACGCGATGCCGCATTACCGACCTCAAGAAACCTTTAGGGGCGGGCCCCGTGTGAGCCCGACCAAGGTTGGAAGTCATGGTTCTGTGCGGTTCTGGGTATGTGATTCGGTGAGCAAGGGCAACCTCTGAGGATGGTGCAAACTACGAACGGGTGATCGAAGAGGTGGGTACGGAACTCATCTTGGTGTCGTGCAGTCGTAAACACTAATGTGGTGCTGTCCACGTGAAGACTACAAGTCGTTGAATTCGTGAATGAGAAGAGGTGTTGAATCGTTACGTGCTCTGCCATGGAGGTTATATATGCACATAGCCAACAACGACCCGTACGCCAAGAATAACATGTGTCAGCTATCGAGTCAATAAACCTCCACTGCACGGCATCGCAGCGAATGACTGGCAAGTGGCGGCTTGGGGCGATGCATGGAATGCAGGCCAGGGCTAAGATTTTGATTTGGCAGAGTACAAGGCGGAAGCAAAACAAAACGGACAATGGATCGATCGGCGATTGGGCTGCTCCAAAAGTTGAAACCTTCAAGTTGACCATCATTTTGTTCCCTTCCAGTAAATGACGCTGGAGTGCTGGCGAGTTTCAGCGTGATTCGAGAGTCCGCGATGGCGTCGCCTGGGTTCCCATGCTAACGTTAACGAACTAGCTCGAGTCGAATGACGTCAACGCTTTCCTTCTCCAGGGCAGTATCTAGACTCATCTTATTCCCATCGGTCCTCTAAGAGAACGGATGCAGTTGGCTCGAGCCACTGCGGATGCAACTAAAATGGCTGGAACACCGCAGGCGTCACCGTGCTGGCAGCGTCGTGCGCCTCAGTAATAATGGACAGTGGTGACATAAGGAGCGCCGAGATGGAGTTGGTCATGACTCACCGGCGAGTCCTAGATGGCCGGCTCCCGTATGTGGCCGCGGGACACCGAAATCGTTCGAAAGCAAATTCACAAGTTCGCGATCATGACAAGAATCACCGCTTTCTGGCATTGTCGTGACGACGGTGGCAGGAAAATGCAATTCCACTGGCAAGAGGTTATCCCAGCCGATGTCTCACTCACAGGTGTCACCTTAGGAGTTACTTGCCAGGCCGACTCGGAGCATCACCTTAATGTTCTTTTGATGAACTTGCGCCATGTACAGGCACTATGATCATCCGAAATAGGGTTTACTATGCTTGCAGGGTTCTTTCGAGAATCAACCTTCCGAGATTCAGTTCGGCCACGGCGCGGGCTGCCTCTTCATCTGCAGGAGCTACTGTCAGATAGTAAGCCCACCCCCGAGTGACCGGGCACGTGTGAACTACATAGAGGTGAGTTCAACAATTACGCTGGACTGTGGACTGCTTGCACGTTTATTTCAAGTGGAGTTCGTTAGTCAGTCGCGCGTGTATCTTTAATTGCATCGGCTCGGTCTTGTTGCCGCTCGCTTCCTGCTTGAGCTCACTAATCAGACACTTGAGGCGATGAAATTCGTCACGGATGAGTCGCTTAGTACCGCTCCCAGGGGTTAACCCCTTCATAATAAGTTCATATAGTAAGCTTTGAAATGCCCAAACCCGTGTCTGATCTCACGTAGGTAAGACCCTGGGGCGTGAGCGCCGGTGAGCGCTTGAGCCCTCGTTGGGAGTACCATTTACTGATCGGACGGCAAATGGAGTTGGTTGATATATTTGTTTGTGGACGATGCACCAACACCGTTTTCGATTTGCCCAAATGAACTGCGACAATAACCGATCGTTGATGGAGTGGAGTGCCACCGCCGAGATGTGAAAAGCAGACACAGCATACTTGAGCACAACGTACTGGGATTGGCGCTCGGACTCCGGAGGGTCGGTAACCAATTTACGCCGAGCAACTTCAATGTTCACACTACCATGATAGACATCGCACACCGAGGGATCGAGCGGAGTGTTTCGAGGAATGATAACGGCGATGAGATATCTCGAATGACCCCGGAGACGAGAAAATGCATGTTGTTACCAGGGAGATAGCAATCACGGATTTGAGCATGGACGCTCGGGGCACTGCTCGTTGGGGACTCGGGAGCGAAATGAATGTAGTCGCTGGATCAGCAGGCGAAGAACTGATATGGTCAGACGAACTCAGGATATAAACCGAGCGACTTGGTGGTCACACTGTCTAGTCAGTGAGACTCCATGACTCGGTTAGTTGCGATGTTTTTCACTGCGCTACTTGCCAATTGGAAGTGGATGCCGGTGCCCCATGTGGACGTGCTCACAAGCCACCCGATATGAAGAAAGTGGAAGCATAACGGAACCACAAGGACCATGGACCTGAACAAGCCAGTCAGCGGAGAAGTTGCAGGATCGCGTTCGGCGCCGTTGTGGTCCCGTCATACAATACTCCACTGAGGTGAGAGAAGCAACATTGTACAGAATATATGGTTACCGAAGCAGTGATCGAGACGCACGTTCCTTGATCGCAAACTGATAATTCAGCTTTCAAATGATTTGGGTGCCTCGCAGTCGCACGCAGGCCAGGATCTAGAATTCACCAGTGAGTACTTGAGTCGTGACGAACTCCACCTCGGAGCTTCTTATGTTGCCGTCGTCCATTATCACTGGCTGAGCGAGAGGCATGTGGGGCCGTGATGCTCTGCGGTAGATCCAAGCCATCACAGCCGCAGTAGTCAACCGCACAGAAGGGCCGTCGGTACCAACAAGACGTTTCATGGATGCGCCGCCCTGCCGACGGGGAAGGAGATCGTCGCTAGAACTTGGTCGTTGGCGGACTCTACTGAGAACGAGACGACGACCGACTCGAGTACAGACCGATCTAGATATTCGTTCTTGGCACTTTCTTCCTTGCATCGCCTCGACCGCCACTTGCCAGTCATTTGCTGCGACGTCCGTGGAGTCCGCGACAGTTGACGCTTACCATTCTTGGCGTACGTATATAACTTCCCATGGCGAAGCGCGTAACAGACGTCTCTTCCTATTCACGAGCTCAACGACGTGTGCGCGTGGACACCACCAGACTAGTGTTTACGACTGCACGACACCAAGAAGATGAGTTCCCCGCGCACCCATTCAGTCACCTCCGGTTCGTAGTCTGCACTTCAGAGTGTCGCCCTTGCTCACCGAATCACATACCCAGAACCGCACAAAATCATGACTTCCAACTTTGGTCGGGCTCACACGGAGCCTGCCCCTGGAGGTTTCATGAGGTCAATAATGCAGCTTCACGACATGGACGATCTGGATGAAGGGTTAGTGATGCTGTCTCAACCAGAAAAGAAAGGTCCGTCACTCCAGCCCCAAACACCTCTAGTCGACGATCTTGAACTTTGGTTTAGCCACACAGGAGGAGCAAGATGCAGAGGACGAAAAAGCACGAAAACGGGCCATGAGGAACCTCGTCAACTCCTGGCAGGAACGACTCCAGTTGATCAGCGTCATCGTGAGTTCTCGCATCGTATGTCGTTCTGCCTAAGCCAAAGGTCACCGTGTTTGTAGACCACTTTTTTCGCCTCAACGGAAGCGGCCATGCTCGTCAACACAAAACCAGTCACTCAAAGTGATTTGGAAAGCACTGTCCTACAGGCATCAAATGCCAGTCTCCTTGGGGCATTGATTGTTCATGTTTACGCCGGTAAGTCCGGCGTAAATGAACGGTTTTAAATATCCTCACAACACCCTTCCATGCAGCCGTCCTCTCATTTATGGGTGCATTCCTCTTAATCAGGTACAAACTGAAAGAGGCGACACGCGAAGAGATGATTGCAGAGGGCATTAAAATGGTGAATTCACCTCTTGGGGGATCCGTGACAAGGGACGTCGAGCGGAATGCCATTGGTCTTGGGATACAACACACGTTCACGACCACTGATGCTCACACAAACAATAACGGCACGGAAACATTGACACAGACGAAAAACAGAAAGAAGGGCACGTTTCCAGTCGAGCCGCCCATTATTTCAGCCAATCCCCATATAGAACAGGTTGGACCATTCATGTCCAGTGTATCCTCCCATCTCTTGCAGAGAACCCACGCGCTTTGTGTCCTCCTCGCTGCCATGGGCTTCGTACTCGCTATAATCGGCATTCTGTGTTACTCCTGGGCCTTACAGCCAAAAGCAGTTAGCATATTCGCATCTATGTGCCTGGGTGTATCAGTACTTGCCTTGATATTCTTGCTCGTCTGACACCCTCTTTCCCTGCGCACAGCGACTTCATAATGTCGCTTCTCAGTCCGATGTGACTACATTTACCCGATCCTCCGTTCCCGGTGCACTCCGGAAGTGGATCCACCTGGCACTTCTCGGTTACTACTACCGGAAAGATGTGCACTGTAGACTATGTTTCATGTAATGTACTATAGTACCCCGAAGATTTGCCAGCTCGACTCGGGCTGCTAATTCATGCTTCACGGCCTACGAACGTTCGTACGTTTGAACACGGATAGTCTCGGTTCCTGCAAATGAAGTGAAATATGTGGACGGCGACGGCCCGGGGTCACCTCGCTCGCCGACTATTATCCGCTGCATTTGTTTTTTCTCTCGATATTTATGCAAGCTGCAACTAATTTTTATGTCGATGCATGTGCATGATTCATCTATGTTGTGGGTGTTCGTGGGCGGTCATCTTTCCATTAATATTGGGCTGTCTCTCTCTCTCTTTTTTTTGGACACCTGAGTAATACTTGCACACTGGCAACTAATTTGGTACATAGATGCGGACTAAGCAAATGATCCCAAATGCTGTGCCGTCCAAGTTTCCCTACTTATTACTACGAGTCCTTCAAGCTCAACGACTCGTGGAGGTGTTTACCTCCAACTCCCGTCCAGGCTCGCTAGTGAAAGCCGTCCAAGAAGTGGTAACAACCATGCATTTTATATGAAGGGCCCTACGGTGCTCAGTGTCTCCGGATGAACCAACTTCGGTGCCTCACCCGGTACCTCTTTCCACGCGTTATTTAATCACGCGCAAGGCTATCGCTGGAATGTCGTCTCCCACGGACTTATCGAACAGGTCAGAACGGTTCCCGCTCCTTGTTCTTTGAACATCGCAGGGAACACACGGTTCACACCGTGACTGAGTTCTATCTAGGAGCGGCTCAGGAAGGACGGGGATTCGACCCGCACCATCTCAGACTTCATTCTTCTGCTCAGCGGCACTAACACCAAGGTTCACTGTCAGGGATGACCCACACATTCCGCCATACAGCAACCATCCTAAATATGCATGGAACTCCCATACGGTACCCGGAGATTGTTGCCCTATCTTGCAAAGTACCATGCTGTTACACTTATCTCATCCCACCGTCGTTCCTATAAAGTGTTCTCCGAGATTGCAGTACAAGGTCGAGACGCCTTCCGTTGCTCCATCATGAGGACCCTCCTTTCATTCGTCGTCCTTGGTCTCGGTCTGCTTGCCGCTGCAGAACCAGCGCTCTCACCTTACACCCTCCATGAGAAGCGCACCCACGTCCCTGTGGGCTGGACATTGAAGCGCAGACATGACCCTAGCACACCTCTTCCTCTGCGCTTTGCCCTAACGCAGAGAAACATTGATGACATCGGCAAGTACCTCATGGAGGTGTCGCACCCCGAGTCCGAGAAATACGGGAAACACTGGTCTGCGGGTGATGTCCGCAACATGTTCGCACCCAGCGACGAGACGATCGAGGAAGTTCGAATGTGGCTCTTGGAGAGCGGCGTCGAGAGCAACCGCATTCGGTTGACGTCGAACAAGGGCTGGATCGAAGTCACCACCACCGTCGAGGAAGCAGAACGTCTCCTTCAGACGGAGTACAACCTCTACGATCACGCTTCTGGAAAGGAGCACATTGGTTGGTCGATTTCAGAGGATGCATTTCACACAGCACTGATGATCGAATGTCTAGCTTGTGACGCTTACCATCTTCCTGCTCACATCATCCCTCGCGTGGACTTTGTTACCCCAGGCGTACATTTTGATGCTAAGCTGACGCGTCGTGAGAGTTCTGAACCTGGTCGTTCTATCGGTCAGCCGGGCACGGGGGTCGGACCAAAGACCTCTGGAAAATTGCAAGCTACACTGCCCACTGACCTTTCGACGTGCGACCAGTACATCACGCTTGACTGCTTGCGCGCCCTCTATGGGCTCTACGACACCCCGAGTGCGACCGGTTCGAATAGCTACGGAATTGGTGAGCGAAAATTGAGATAATGCTACCTCCAGCTGAAATTCGCATGAATTACAGTGGAGTATACCCCACAGGCTTACCTTCAGACCGATCTGGACATGTTCTTCGGAAACTTTTCTCCCACTCTCTATGGAAAATCGCCATACATGGTTTCGATCGACGGAGGTAAGTCTCCATTGCACATCATTGTATACTGATCTCACTTTCCGCTCAGGCTACGCACAGACTGAGTATCAGGGCTTCAACTATAACGGTGAATCTAACCTTGACCTTCAATACGGTATGGGTCTCGTTGGACCATCCCAAACGGTGACCCTGTACCAAGCCGGTGATATGGTGGAGGGTTAGTCATCGTGATGTCATACGTTGCGTCGAGGTTGATGCCATTGTTTCAGGCGCCTCATTTAACAACTTCCTTGACGCTCTCGATGGCTCTTACTGCTCCTTCGAGGGTGGTGACGACCCAAGTCAAGACGCTATTTACCCTGATCCCTATGGCGGTGGATATGAAGGTCAGTGCACATTTAAATTCACCTCCCCGAATAGTTTGATGTACCCCCTCAAGGCCCTGAGGATTGCGGAACCGCTGCGCCGACAAACGTCATCTCAACTTCGTACGGATACAATGAAGCTGATCTCACGCCATACTATACCGCACGCCAGTGTGCTGAGTATGCCAAACTTGGTCTCATGGGTATCACCATCCTGTACAGCTCTGGTGACTACGGTGTCGCCGGTAACGGTGGCCTTTGCTTGAATCCCAACGGTAAGTGGACCTCTCTCCGTCCATTGCACATTTTCGTTCTTAGTCTTGCGTTGGCGGGTAGGAACCCAAACGCTCGGTGGAACTATGTTTAACCCATCTTTCCCTGGAAGTTGCCCTTACGTCACTTCCGTCGGTGCCACCATGGTCCCACCCAACTCCACAGTCTACGAGCCCGAAACGGCTTGTGAGGAGGTCATCTACTCTGGTGGTGGATTCAGCAACTACTTCGCTATGCCCGAGTACCAGAAGACGGCTGTCGATTACTACCTGACGAACTACTATCCCAACTACCCGGCCAACATCTGGAATTCCACCGGAATGGTATATATTCATGTTTCGCCTCGAGTCGGAAAGAGCTGACGAGTGAACAAGTCTCGTGCCTTCCCTGACATTTCTGCAAACGGAGCGAACTACGTCGTTGCTGTATGTTGGCCATTCTCGTCTATCCGGGTGAAAGACTGGACTCACGTTCTTCCCGCATCACTTAGGTCGATGGCACATTCGAGCTCGTCTACGGAACGTCTTGCTCCTCTCCAGTTAGCGGCGCAATCTTTACCATGATCAACGATGCCCGTCTCGCGGCCGGCAAATCGACTATCGGATTCATCAACCCAACGGTGAGCGAAATCATACCTCGGCGAACACTGCGCATCGTAACGAGGCTTTTCTCGTAGATCTATTCCACTGCGTTCACCAGCGCTTTCAACGATATCACCATGGGAGACAATCCGGGATGTGGAACCAACGGATTCAATGCTACGGTCGGCTGGGACCCCGTGACCGGTCTCGGAACGCCCAACTACCCCAAGTTGCTCGCTGCTTGGCTCGCGCTTCCTTGACCGGTGAGAAATTCGATGTAGGGTCTGTGCCTGCAACGCATGTCATGTAGGTATTATTTTTATATAGAATAAACGATATTCTTGTGGAAGCTCGGCGAGACTCAGTCTAATCGACAAGGAAGACTACATCACATGTCCCTCGAGACGCGTGTAACGCGCGACACGCGGCACCCGCGATACCACCGTTGCGAATTCCCGAGTCTCTAGCCGCATGGACGATTCACACTTGTGTGTTCGAACGTCGGCAGGGGAAAAGAAAGAATACGACCGGCCCTAGTGTTTCCGTGTCAGTCGGATCGAGATAATGAACGAGTCCAGAAGCTTGAGTGCCGGAGTAGCGGGACTTCCCACTTACCCACGAAACTGCACCGAAGCCGATACAAGTCGTTATGACCGCTTGGGGAGCGCAGCTTGGGCGGCCTCAGCCAAAGATTGTTCACGAGCCTTCTCTACAGCCTTTTTTTTTTTTTTTTTTTTCGAAGGGAAAGGGGTAATCGCATTCAGAAGTCGTATTCTCGTGATGGCAAAGACAAAAAAAGGGGGCGTTACATACCTGTACCTCTGCGCGTGCCTTGACTTCGGCTTCTTTCAGCGCGAGTGCCTCGAACGCATCGTCAGAGCTTCAGTCTGGTCCGCAACACACCTGCACGAAACGGACGACATACCTCTGCGAACGAGGAAAGTCAGTGACTGGACCGACGATCGCACCTGACGACGATTCAGACACACCTTTGCCTTTTGCCATGACATGGTCGTGGACGGAATAGCCTAGGTAGACGCCATATATGCTGAGTGCGGCGAGGCCGGTAACGAAGGAGCGATGGAGGACGTCGGCGAGGGTGAGCGTCGTTCGGTTGTACTTTGACTGCCTTAGACCCAGAAAGGTGAGCAAAGACATGAACGCTCTGGTCGAGAATGTGGATAGTACACCACGTGACTAAAATAGTCCTGGCAATCTATAGCGAGTTGACGTAGCAACAGAAAGAATATCATGTATCTTCTCCCGTCCATCCAACCACGACGGAGCGTTCGAAGACATCGAGTGGTGATATGGAAACAATAAAAAAAAAAAAGTGATGACAAGAGAAACAAACGATCAAGAAAAGTAATAACGCTACAACCGCCAATCTCGGAAAAAATACCAGTCCGTCCGCACGAAATGAATCATGTAGTCTGACACGCTCCCTCCATCGCCCTCTTCCCCGCCGTGCTCATGCTTGCCTTCTTCGCCCTCCATCTCACCCTCGACTTGCATACCGCCTTCGGTCTCCCCGCGTGGTTCCGTCATCTCCTCAGCGCCGAAATCGGCTTCATCTGCACCCTCAAGCACGTCTTCCTCCCTCGCGGCGATGACAGCAGCCTGTGCATCCTCAGAATCCTCAAACTCCCCAAGCGCCCTTGTTAACGCGCCGTCATCCTCGAACAACGTCCGCCAGTCAAACTCCCCTTTCTGGATGACGATATCATCCAACGAACGCTTTTGGTTTGCCTTCATGAGCATCGCTTCCTCCACCGTGTGCGAGGATATGAACCGGTAAATGTGTACGTCGCGAATCTGTCCGATGCGGTGGGCACTAGGAGGGTCATGCCAGGTCAACGATGGGCTATCTCCGCACCAAGAACGAAGCATCTCACCGGTCCTCACACTGTCTATCCATCTGGGGATTAAAATCGCTATCATAGAATATGACCGTATCCGCGCCGGTCAAACTACGCATCCGATCAGTGCTCCATACGAAGCAACACAAGAAAACGGAGCGACATACTTGATACCGACGCCACCAGACCGAGAAGACGAGATGAAACAAAAAATCCTCGCGTCCGCATTGAAACGCTCCGTGATGTACTGCCTGTCCTCGATCTTAGTCGCCCCATCCAATCTGAGATAGAGATACCCGTGGAAGTTGAGAAATATTTCGAGAATATCCAACACGCGCGTCATCTGTGTGAAGATCAATATCCGGTGACCCTCGGCCTTTTTGTGCCGCAGTAATCGACTGAGGTGTTGGAGCTTGCCACAGTCATATTGCAACAGCGACGGGTCAGGGAACGCAATCTGAAGTTTGACGCTGGTGCGGTGCAAAACAGCGTCGAATGCAGGCGGACAGGACGCGATCGCCGCCTCGCAACCAGTCAGTGCCAGCCGAGGAAGATCCAGCGCAACAACCGCAGGCGTGGCAAACGCGAACTTGTCGATGACACCCGACAATTCCTCCACGCGTTCTTCATACGATTTCACCATGGCATTCACAGTGGTTATCGTATCCAAGTACGCGGTCTTCGGGTCGATAGCGGATAGCGGCAAGACGGGACGGTAACAACCTTGGACGGATCTCAACAGCTCCCGCCCGTATATCGGTGTTCGACCACACCGCAAACGGTTCAAGCAACCAATCTGAGCCCACCGAGCAACTTTTTGCACACGCTGCTGATGACTCCGCCATGTACGATAACCTGCAATGGTCCGCATATCCTTCGGGGGTGGTTCCCCAGGCATCTCAGATATGAGCGGCAACCGATGTGTAGCATCCAAGCGGCGCGTCTCAAGCGCAGACATGAGCGGCACGTTTTGCTGGTCGACGAATCGCAGCCCAAACAAGTCGAGATTGACCCGCTCCTCGTCGTCCACCCGAATCAACTCCCGTCGGACGAGCAGCTCCTTGATCTCAAAGTCGGCGATTGCGGAGCGTGTCATAGCAAAAGACGTGACGACGGGCCGAACTTCAAACAGGTCAGGGTGATTGCACACCTTGCGAAGTTGCATCAAGACGTTGGCAATCTTTTGATATACGCCCGACTCGAGCGCTTCACGGGTGTGTGCGCGCGCCATGAACTCGTCGTACAGGAAACGTTGCCTCTTGGAGAGCGGACAGAGGACGAGGTGCTCATATTTGCTTGGAAGTTCTTTTTCGACGTCCCGTTTCAGTCGGCGAAGGAGGTACGGCCGCAGCACAGTGTGTAATTTCGACACGCGTTGCATGTTTTCGTCATCCAACATGGTGCCCATTTCGATCGCTTTCTCCAATGGATCTGAGTGGGATGCGATGTAAGCATACCTCCGATCTCAACGCAACGAGCAAAGAAACAGGAAAACGCACTCGAGAACCACTCCCCAAATTCTTTTAGATTGGCAAAGTTGGTGCCAGACATCAAGAATTGCAATAGGGCCCACAGTTCCGTCAAATTATTCTGCAAGGGCGTTCCCGTGAGGAGCAGCCGTCGAAAAGAGCGAAACATGAGAAGAATATTCCACCGCTGAGACCTGAAATTCTTGATCATATGAGCCTCGTCGAGGATCATATAGTACCACATCTTGCGTTTGAAAATGTGTGCGTCCCGACTCGCAAGCGTATACGAGGTGATGCAGACGTTGAAGTGATGCTTGTTGTGCCATCCCTGTCGTAGTTCTTTCCGTCGCTTGGTACTGCCGTGATAACTCAGTATTCTGAAGCCAGGGAGAAACTTTTTGAACTCCATCTCCCAGTTCAGGAGTACGCTCGTTGGGACGATCTGGACCCGTCGTGAGATTCACCAACAGAAATGTTCCAACAAAGCCACGAGACGTACGATAAGATGCGGTCCCCATATCCCCCGATCACAAGCCAAATGCGCAAGCAACGCAATCGTCTGGATCGTTTTCCTATTCAGAAGTAGATAGTGAGTGGCATGCGTCTCGCTCGTCCCTTTACCAAACGTACCCAAGCCCCATCTCGTCCGCCAATATACCATTCAGATTATTGGAATGCAACGAGGCGAGCCACTCTAATCCACTCTGCTGGTACGGACGAAGCACTCCGCGGAGAAGTAACGGTGGCTTGATCTTGTCCTCGGGGGACCAATCGACGGGCGCGACAGCGAACGGGTTCAGATACTCTGGGATACGGGAGAATTCATCGTCCTCGGCGTCCTCCATCGGTATATCCGCATCTGCCTCTGCTTGCTGCACCTGGGAAGAGACGTCGTGATCGGAAACACGGTCGGGAAGAGGTTGCGACGCATCACCGTCCTCGACCTGGTCTTCCTTCACATCGACCACGCCGAGTTTCGCGCCCAAAGTCTCGTCCATCGCCATCTGCCCATCGGAAGCTACGACCGAACTATCGTCGTCCTTGACAGGGTCATGATCAACGACGCTCGATGCAGGGGACGGATCGTCTCGCATAGGATATTCATAAAAGCTCTCCAGCGCCGGTGAACGCGCATCGCCCAGCGTCGGCGTACGCGCGATCGAGTCCATATCCGAAGGCACACTCGGCGATGCCGCCGCGTCCTCGAACACTGCAGGGTTTTTGGCCAATGTTGCAGCGTCTTGATCTATACTAGACTCGGACGGGGAGCGCGTGCGCGCTTCCCGTTCCATCACCACGTCCGCGTCCGCTCGGCCAGGCGAGGGAGACTCGGGTACAACATCTTCTTTGCGGAGTGTTGACCCTAGTAACGCATGCGTCGTCTCTTCATCATCATCCTCATCACCGCTCTCCTCGTCGCTCTCGTCTTGTCCTTCATCGTCCTCATCCTCACCGGCGTCGACATCGTGATTGTGATCGAGATCGGCGTCCTCCAATCTCCCTAGACCGATAAACTCTTCTGCACTCTCCGCTTCGAACCCCTCCTCGTGTTCGTTCTCGTCGCCATCCTGCTCCTCCTCGCCTTCGCTCGTCCCTGTTGACTCTTTCTCCCATTCTACTGCTGACACGCTGCCCGAACGACTCCTCGACCGCGACAGATCGCCTCTGGAGAGATCGACCTGCTGCGTCTCCAATATCTGCCCCGACTGGTCCAAAATAGCATCGAGATGCTCATGACCTCGACGCATCTCCTCCGCCTCCGCCCGCTGTCGTACTTGCTCTCGTACATACTATCAAACGAAGAAAAATCATCATCAGCGCTTGCTCCAAAAATGGAGGCGACAACCCGGCTGGAAAGAAACAGAAACAAAAAACTCACAAAGACGGCCTTTTTCCACTCTGCCACCACCATCTTGACCGTCGCCTTTGCCAGCGCTCTCACTCGTTTCTCTCCCTGTGCCCTCGCCTTGTCTTCCCTCACCACCGACTGATCCCAATACGCCTGTATCCGACTCGCAACCTGCGCAGCTACTTGGCGTCCCCGGACGAGAAAACTGCCTCCGCCTCCACCATGCCGACCCTGATGCACGATGGTCTCGACGATATGCTCCCAGGTGTCCTTTGACCGCCTCGAGTCCCGCACGTTCGGGTTCGCCGTGATCGCAAGCACAGGGGCAGTCGTCGCTTTCCCAGGCGCCAACTCCTTGAACGACTCGCCATATAAAAAGGGGACGAACCGCCCCTGTTTGTGTAGCTTCTCGATCTTCTCCCGTAGGGCCGCCTCATTCTGTGCGAGCGCTTCAAGAGTGTCGAGCGTCTGGTCTTGTTCGTTCAGTGACGTGTATGAGGATAGAAAGCCGGTGAGGTTTGAGCCGAACTTTGGCGGTGGAGGTTTTTGGCGTGGGTTCGTGTAGGACGGAGGAGGCTTGCGAACGATCAGTCGAACGCGTTTGATGGAAGACGTACGAGAAATAGAGGGCGGTTCGTCTGGCATGTGCGAGAGCGAACTTCTGGAGGGATCTGTGGGGAGGCACGATCCAGGTGGTTTACTCGGTCCCTCGAGACGCCCTGACCGACGGGGATGTAAGGCACCATCCAGCCCCACCACAGACTTGCGTTTCTTCTTCGTGATAGGGGACAGAGGCGGCGACGATACGAGAGTACTCGGGCGCTTGTGTGTTCGAGACGCCGAGATGGACAGTGGGTCGGACTCTGCGTGGCTTGCCGCAAGGACGCACGTTCGAGGACGAGTTTTGGGCGGCCCGTTCGAAACGGATATACTCATGTTCGCATCGTTCATAGGGAGCTCGATCGCCTTTTGTTTTCCTTTAGCTTTTGACGATAGGACGGTGGGTGAATTTAATTCGAGGGGTGGCACGCGGCCCACGTCCGTCTTCATCGAGGTACGAGGGCGGTTCTTAACAGGAGAAGACGTCAGATCGAGAACACGCTGGGTGTGTGCACGGCGTGTAGACCGTGATGGGCCCGCAGTAGCAGCGGCACGTTGGAGAAGATCGTATTTCGCTTTATACTAGGGAGTCAAATCAACGCGCGTTGAGCCAACGACACCATCCAACGTCACACACCTCCTGAAACACTATTGAATCGTCCTTCTTTGCCACCTATACACGTCCGTGAGCTCCTTGACCAAAATGCGCACAACGAGCAGGAAACTCACTTTGGGATCATAACCGAGCAACGACACAAACTGTTCGAGATGAAACACCTCGCGAACCTGCGTTCATCCGTCGCAAACAATCCAAATCTGAATACCGCAACCAGTCATACGCACGAAAGGGCACGACACGTACCAAGTCGTCATGTCTATCCAACACGTCATCCATGTCGGCTTGCCTCTCGAGGAGCATTCGCGTACGCTCCCGCGCAACTTGCTCTTCGGATACGGTGGCCTCGCCGGACTGGGCTTCACCCATGCCTCTTTCAGCCGTACGAGTAGTCATGGTGGGCTTCTTCACCATATCGTATGACCCTCCAATCGACGCACTGCCACGACACAAAAAAACCCCAGGGACAGCCCAGACCTGGCAACGTCGTTCTGCTCCCAAGTCCTTCTCTTACGCCCAATCCCTAACTTTGGGAGAAACGAAGGGAAAGAGGGTGATGCGCAGCCAAGCCCCCCCAAGTCGGAGAAAAAAAGGCGATCTCTGTGGATCCGGGACGGTTTTGCAAGGTTTCAAGACGAGCAGCAAGTGTGGTCGTCGCCGTCGTCAAAGGTCGTGGAGAGATGCGAAGCCTTTGGACGCTGACCGTCGTTGTGGGTGAAATGCGTGCAGCGCTGGCTCCCTCGCCCATATTTTTGCGACATGATGTTTCTTGTTTGTCCAGGACAAACAGCAGTCCTTTCGAACAACGGCGCGCGCACAAAAAGAAATCGATTTTGGCTTGGAAAACTACAACAACAAAACGACAAAACAGCTAGAGAAGAAAGAATAACAAAGCTTACACCGAGGTATTCGTGATGACCGTGATATCTACAGGAGGGTTGTGGGTATGAGTGTCACCGGAGCAGACGTGTATGCTAAAACAGTAAAGAACGACAACTCGTCCATCGAAATCAAGAAGCGCCATGCACAGCCGTATACTCAAAGTGGGGGAAATAACTTCCCCAAGGATCTGATGCAGCTCGGCCATACATCGCTGATGCATTGTCCTCTGGGTACTTTTCGAAACTATCCGAGAGATAAATCATCAACGACGGATGCATGAATCAGACGGTACTCACGCGCTCGCATCTCCCTCCCCGCTGATCTTGGGCAAGTATGGTGCAGAAATCTCCCTATTTCTCAACTTGACCCAATCGACTTCGGAGAACCACGGGTGTGCGAATACATCACCGGCACCGTGCCGCAAGTTACCGTACCGCCGTGAAGGATCGCCTTCCATCAGTTTAAGAATGAGGTCAGTGGCGTTGCCCTGGAAAGGGGGCCACCGTATAAACGTTGGCCCGCGCGAGATTTTCTCGTACAATGACACAGTATTCTGATCCGGGTGGTGGTATGGAGGGAGACCAGAGAGCATTTCAAATATAAGCACACCAAGGGCGTACCAATCCACGCTCTTGTTATATCTTTGCTGCCCGACAATCTGGTTTCATGCAAGGTCAGTACGCAAACGATCGATTATCGAGAGAACTCACTTCGGGAGCAAGGTAATCAGGCGTTCCGCACAATGTCCACGTCACGTAAGAGCAACGCTTCGAGAAGCCAAAGTCGGCTATTTTGATATGACCGTCGTGGTTGAGCAAGATATTCTCAGGTTTCAAGTCACGGTAGATGATATCAAGGGAGTGTAGGTGGTTGAGGGCGAGAGCTACTTCTGCCGCATAAAACTTTGCTACTGGATCAGGGAACCTCTGTGACGAACGAGGTCAACGGACGAGAAAGAGAAAAACGAAACGAAGACGGACATTCGACCTCCTCAAGAGGGTAAACAGTTCTCCTCCAGGTACATAGTCCATGACCATGTACAGATTGGAGTCATCTTGAAATGCACCCCAGAGATTGATGATGAAAGGATGCTGGATAGCCTCCAGAATCGTCTTTTCATTATTGGTATGTTCGACCTGCTTTGTCTTTACAATCTTGTCCTTGCTCAAGACTTTGATTGCGTAAAAACGAAGGTTATGCTTGCTTCGCACTGCGAAATGAGGTGGTGAGAACAAGGAAACAAGGAATGAATCGGGGCAATGAGCTGACCTAAATGTACGCGTCCAAAGCTCCCGGTGCCCAAGGTCCTTTGTATGATGAAATCGGAAAGTTTGTAGCTTGCTCTCGGGCGAGAGGTGACTCTAGGCAGTGTAATGAGTGGCTCGTCGATGTCTTGGGTACTACAGTCGGTCAAAGAAGTCCGGGTGGTGGATATGGAGCCTCTGTGGTATTCGGAGAGGGTGCGGAGGGGGGTAGAAGGGATGGGGGAATCTGCGACTGGGACGTCGAGGTATTTAGAAAAGTGAGCGGAGTAAGGGAGGGTGCTATGGGACATGGCGGCTTGGGACGAGGTCGGTTATCGACGTCGAGTGGACGAGGGATGCATGACATTCTGCTTCCGTCCATTGTCCACCTGGATCGGCGACATCCGATGTCCGACTTTAGATCACTACCCCTGATGGCAACCTTGTGCATGTCATTATACTTGTATATCCATCTTGAAAGGTCTACGGACATGTAAAAATACAGTACTGTAGGTATGATCGAGCGTGGGTGATGGGCGTCGTGGAAAGAATCATAACGCGGCTGTACTGAGACCTGGGAAACATCAACATCGCCGTGCCTAGGTTTTAATCAAGACGGTACTCACTCGAATCCCAACCCAGCCGCACAAGTTGACCGTTGTCATACCTTTTCATAAACGTGTCGATCATGTTCTCGACCTCTCCAAACATTTTTGCGAACTCGTCTGCCGTTCTGGGTGGTAGCTCGTGGGGGGCTGCGTTGGGTCGAAGGCTCTCTGTGAGAGTTGCTGTCAAAGTTGCGTTTGAATCTCGTTTCCCGTCGACGGATAGCATGGTTTTTGGGACAGACATTGCGACAGGGGGTGATTGACCTGGCTGAATAGATTTTCAGGGATACGTTGGGGGAAGGATTGGATCGACGCACCGCTTGTTGTAGTCTCGTCAATGCTCCCAGCGTGGAGTGGGGTTCGTTGGAATGCACATCGGGCGTGGTCGATACCAGTTTCGATGAAGGCGCACCCAGTGATGAGACAGGGGACGGATACGGTCGGGAATCCTCGACCTTGACTGCTATCGGTGGCAATGACGGCATCCTCGTATAGGGTGATATCGAGGGAGATAGCGACTGGTCCGGAGTTGGTAAATGGGGGCGTGGGAACTCAACAAGTGTGTCAGGTGACTTGCAAACAGAACCAACGTCGTCATTTGCTTTTTCCTTTTCTTGTTGGTAACGGATCCAAGCTACTATCTCTGTCCTTTCTGCGATGAGGCGATCTGCCCAGAATGTGATGATACCTTCCGAGGGGTCTGGTCGTTTCTTGTACAAGCACCGGAGTAGCTGAAGGTGTTTCGAAGTAAGCTTGGGAAAGACTGCCAACGAAAACATGATAGTGAGTGGCTATGGACGTATGCGCGCGAGCGACGCACGAATAGTTTCGTCGTCGAGCAAGATGGGTGTATGTTTGGTGCCTGTGGCAAAGTGAGTTGGGGGTGAGGGGAGATGAAGGAGATGCGAACCATCAGGCGTGCGATGGCGAGCAAACCAGCTACTGAGTTTGTCGAGGGTGAATGCTTCGTTTCCGGGAATGGCGCGCAGACTGGCGAGAATGGCCTGCTTTTCAGTTTTTTGTGGATAGCCACCGACCGTGCAGACATAATCTGGAGAGGGGGTGAGTGATAGATAGGGAGATGGGAGAGAGACATGCTCCAGAGGAACGCATAGCCGTCCTTTGTGAGCCTCACTCTGTGGTGGGCGGTGGATGATTCAGCCTCCGTTGCTGACATGGGGGAAAGAAAAAAGAATGGAGGAGGACTGAATTGAAATACACCTCTACAATATACACAATGTATATATCGGGCAGGGGCGGATCTCGATCTTCCTTCTTAGCTTCCTCAAGGCATCCGCGTGATGACGTGATTTGTCACTTGGAATTTCAAATGCTTATAAAGACATGGACCGTGCACGAACCCCTCCTCTTGCGATGGCCCTGTCCCATGCGCTCCTCATCGGACCTGCCTCGTTCTTCAGCTTGTTCTCCACCACCATGTCCTCCATCTCCCTCATCATCATCCCCATCCGGAACTCATCTCCACCACCAACAGCGTCCATCTCCGCACTCAACATCAACCACGCTGGCACTCACGGTCAGCGGAGCATCACCAAGGACAGTCGACACACACCTTCCCTCTCGACGCCCATCGTCAGTTCTCCAATCCTTCCTCCCATCGCTCTCACCGCTCGCCCCTCCATATCCCCATCGGCCTCCATCATACTGGCAAACAGCACGGGCGCCACCCTCGACACCGCAACCGACATGAACAGGAACACCTCGTGCAAAAACTGAATGTGTTGATAAGCTACGCGTCGCGGGAATACGCTTTCGAATAGCATCCACCCTGCCGGTATCCGATCGACGAATGCGTGCCTCGACACCCCAGATGATGCTGACCAAGATGCAACGATCAGGTGCAACTCAAGTGCGAACACCCCTAGGAACAGCAGATACCGCCACTGTATACCACCATCAGACAGGTCTAATTCATCCTTGAATAAGCAAATACACACAGCTGCAACTGGGCTCTGCTTTCCAACCACAGAGAACAAAAAAAGTGCAATGCCAGTTATGATATGCCGTGGCAACGAATTTAGCAATCCCCGTCTCAGGTAGTCCTTCATCGTTGTACAGTCCTGCCAGCGCAGCACGGCAGGCCCAAACCTTTTTTGATTACAAACAAACGAGACAATATTCAATTCATGACATGATCATAGCTTTCATGACACCCCCACTCACCTATCATAGGCAAACCGAACGACTGGATCTTTAAGTGCCTCAAATGCATCCCGTACATCAATGAAAAGTGCCTCTCCTCCAGGTCCAATCCGATCCGGATGATTCTTCCTCGCAAACGCTCTAAAAGCAGCCTTGAGTGCACCCTCATCCGAACGTGGGTTGACTCCAAGGAGTTCATAAAAGTTCCCGGCAAGCCTGCTCGAGGCATCGATAAAGTTGTATGTGAGATAACAAAGCACAACAGCCGCATAGGTATATCGATAGTGGCGGATATAAACGGGCGATCGCGGAGGAGGGGGAGGCGTCTGGAATATTCTGTGCCAGAGTCGGTGGATCACAGAGAGCGCTTGGCGAGTGACAAAGTCTGGGAGGTAGGTCCAGCATGCGAATTGGAAAAGAGCGCTAGACATCTGTCCAACGAAAACCGATCAGCATCACATCCATGCACAACCACAAGAATTGAGAGCTCAGAACTGCACGAGAGACAGCCAATATGATCTCATATCCTCGGTCGAACCAGCCCGACTGTAGTGTCGTCCACGCTCCTGCATATTTACGCACGCAACCACGCGCCCGGAACGCAGTGTTCTTTCGCGTGGACGCTTTTGGCGCGCGCCGCCGTCCGCTGTGGACAGGACATTGTAGCGTTTGTAAAAGTAAACCACGTCTAGTGACCGCCCGCAGCAAAAAAAAATCTCGTCTGCGCGGGCTCGACTGATGAACGCGTAGAAATGATGACTCTGCCTTTGCCAGCGGGCTGTTGTGCTCAAAGCCACGCTAGTCAACTGAGAGTCGTAAATGTGCGTCTGGCCTTAACAACGCTGCAGTGTGATTTCGACTGCGCATCGGGCATCAGACATATAATGGGTTCGTGGACGACGCGGGCAGAGGATCGACCCTTTTACTGGGACATCGTCGCAAGCAAGCGTACGAAGGTCGGACTCACCTGGAGGAGGAGGAGGAGGAGCGTGGGAGAGCATTATATCATCAGCTACTGAATTTGAACGGGGAACGAACACGTCTCCGGACTCGCCACCTTCATCAAACCCGCTCTTCGTTTTTCTGTCGCTGGAGAACGCTCGTCGCTTTCAACGTAGCTTGGCCATGAATATTTTCCGGTTGTTTGGTCCGTGCGCACTCGATGACCCCCGCTACCATGCTAACCCGCACCGACAGGGGATCTGGCCCACCTGGCCTCCATATTCATCCTTGTGCACAAGATACAGACGACTAGGTCATGCCGAGGTGCGTCTCTCCGCCTGCGCCGCGACGCGCACTGACATGTCTCGCCCAGGCATTTCCTTCAAGACACAGGCACTTTATGTGCTCGTCTTCCTCACACGCTACATTGACCTCTTCTTCCGCTGGATTTCGCTATACAACTTCGTCATGAAGATCTTCTTCGTCGCTAGCAGCTGCTACATCCTTTATCTCATGAAGTTCCGCTTCCGGTCAGTCATGCCTGTGTTGTATGCCGTGCGCTGACGGCATGTCCACCGTGTTGTAGACCCACCCACGACCCAACCATCGACACGTTCAAGATCGAGTATCTGCTTGCACCCTGTTTCTTCTTCGGCCTCATATTCAATTACAACTTCTCTGTGACAGAGATACTGTGGACCTTTTCCATATATCTCGAATCCGTCGCTATTTTCCCCCAGCTATTTATGCTCCAGCGGACAGGCGAGGCCGAGACAATAACGACGCATTACCTTGCCGCGCTGGGCATTTACAGGGCACTGTACATCCCGAACTGGATATATAGGTACGCGACGTCTTGCAGCCACGTGAGAGTAGTGCTGAATGCCAGGCGTCCTGGGCGTTGCAGATACTTTACGGAAGATGTGGTAGATCCCATAGCTGTCGTAGCTGGACTCGTGCAGACGGGGTTATACATCGACTTCTTTTACGTTTATGTCACAAAGTACGTTCCCCCCATCATCTTTCTCGACCTTGTTTTTGATGTGTCCACTCTTTGCGTTGCAGAGTACTGCAAGGACAAAAGTTTGAGCTACCGGCATGAGTATAGTGTTGCACGTACGGCATGTCAAAGTCTTCCCAGACACCAGATCCTGCTGTTGCTGTAATGACCAACACCGCTGTCCGCTTGTGACAACTCAGGCTTGGCCTGTTGGAAAATGTCGATTAGTTAGTAGACGCGCTTTCTTATTCTACACGACCGAATAGCATGAGCACTCGAGGACGTCTTTTCAAACTTGTGTGTGGGAAACCGATCCGAAACCCCCTCTCTTCTAACTTGCATAGCAGTCAATTCTCGAGGCCGGTGTCCGCGCGACCACGACCTTTCTAAACCGTCGACAACGCTCTTTCCAAGCCACGATCTTGAAACCAAAAAAAAAAAATCTACTTCATCATGCTGTCGGCGTTGCGGTGCTTCGCCGCGTTTTGTCTAGCACTTTCTCTCTCTCTTCTAGGTACCCTGCCCGGTGTGCATGCAGCTGCGGACAACAAGGTTGCGAACAGGACCATCGAGCGAGTGAGCCTTTTCTTACTGGAAAACGAGCATTGTGCCCGGATTCCGTTTCCCTCAGGGAGGCGTGTCGAACGTACACTCATGTACCGTACTTTTTGCAGACCGTCCAATTACGCACGCACTCGATACATCCGCCGTACATTGACGAGGACCTGCAAAACAGGTGTGTGGCACGTGGTGAGCAGTTCGTGGAGGACTGATTATGCGCCGTGTACAGGTGGTGGGACTTTGGCGCGGACGCCTACATCGTACGTGGCCGTCGAGTTTTACGTGGGAGAAAGGATACTGACGACGTTTTGTGGTTCAATGATGCCTTGTGACAGAACACCAACAGACATATCCGTCTCACGAGAAACGCTCCATCCCAAATGGTATGCACTGACATCTCGTGCTGTCAGAGTAGACTGATGGACTTTCTCTTAGGGATGGTTGTGGTCCCGCCTCCCGTTGAGTTCGACCAACTTCGTCATCGAGATTGAATTCAAGGTCCCGTTTCCTTCCCTTGATGTTCTGTATCGACTGATCCGTACGCTCAGATCTCCGGCTTATCGACCCATCTTTATGGCGACGGGATGGCGATATGGCTCACCACTAATCGGACACAACCAGGGCCCGTGTTCGGCAACGAAGGTCCGTCTGCACGTATCTTTATGAAAATGATCTGGCACCGATTTCCGTATTTTCTCCGCCCGCTTCTACAGACGAATTCGAGGGCCTGGGTGTGTTGATCGATACGTGAGCGTTGATCACTCCAATCGTTGCGATTTTGTTTGTTGTTGACGCTCGATTACACCAGTTATGCCAATTCACGACATGCGTTCGGGTTCCCTCGTATTCTGGGCATGCTTGGGGATGGAAAGACGGCTTATGATCATGAACATGATGGCGATGCGAATAGTATTGGCTCGTGCTCGGCATGTGTTCCTTTTTTGTCGTCTTTCGGACAGCCGATCCTAAACATTTCGAATGGACGGGCAGGCGATGGTCCGACGCACGAACGCGATCACCAAACTAAAAATTACATATGTGAAAGACTCGTACCTCGACGTAAGTCACACATACATCGACCGCATGCATCGCTTGACTCAATTTGTCACGGTCGTCAGGTCAAAGTTCATTACAAGGCCTGTACGTTACATGGAGTCTACATACGTTTCCTAGAGCGTTGATCCATTTGTCATGCCTATCTTGCAGGGGACGACTGGATCGATTGTTTCCGCGTCGACGGGATCAGTCTACCTGCATCGCCCTACTTGGGCGTGTCTGCTCTGACAGGGCAAGTGTTCGACGCACACGAGTGAGCATAGTTCATCCATCCTTGATCCCCTCATCGATCGCCCCGCTCACCCTCCACCGAAGCGTGATCTCGATCACCACCCACTCCGCCATCCTCTCCTCCAAAGACACCCCCCTCAACAAACTCTCGACCGCCGGCGGAAGGGGAGGTAACCGTCAACCCTCCTGGCTCAGCTTTTTCTTCAAAATCCTCTTCCTCGTCGCCGTCGCCTTTGGTGGGGCGTACGGTTACAAGGCATACATGCTCCGCAATCGACACGAATCGTTCTCGTACGCGGGGACGTTTGGAGGTCTTATGAATGGGGTGGACTTGAACGATCGGTCGTATGGCTCGCGGAGGCGGTTTTAAGTAGAACGGATTCGTCGTCTTTTTTTTAAATTTTATCGTCTTCGTTGCGGTGGCTTTTTCCTCCTACCCTACGGTCTGATTGTACACATCCCACGGGATCACGTACACCCTCTCAACCTGCTTGCTCTGTGAAGTAGACGAGGGTATTATCGTATCCATCGATCGGTAGCGTGAAATTAATATCCAAGTGTCGGTGCGTTGCTCGAGAAATTGTATCTACTGCTATCTACTACAAAGTATGCGTGTTGCTGGCGGAAGAAAGGAAAAAGTTAAAAGGAAGGAAGGGAAGAAGATATCGAAAGAAAAAAAAAAGAGGGGAGAGCAGCTTCTACCAGTATTCGTATCAGAAAACGAGCGAACAAGAGCGAGGTATACAAAACACATCGAGAGAATCGGCTGCGCAGTGGAAGGTAGGAGGGCGCGAGGAGAGGTATGATGTACGTACGTTCGAACCGACTACATAGGCGTTCGGTGACCGGTGGTTATACGACTAACTACTTGTAACTACAGATGGGGGGTTGAGACAACGCACGGACCAGAACTGGACGGTTAAGAAGTGCTACTGTGACTACTGCGACGTGAAAAAGGGGGTTTTCAAAGAAAAGGGAAAAGAGGCAGACAACGGATCCAATCGATGGTCGACACAAATGGTAGAAGACATAGACGTTGAATACAGTCTGGGCATCGTTCGCGTTATAGGAGGGGTACATTGGATGGTGAACGTGGGCTGAGTGATCGTGAAGATATTATCAGGGGAAGTTGGCGACGACGACCTAATTAAACGCCATATCGCGTTGCGAGTCTGTCTTGGATGGCTGGGGGGAAAACAGCTACTTGAGCCTGCCAGCCAGCAACATCATGGTTCCGGAACCCTGTCAATAATTGTTGGAACATTGCGTTGAGCTCCGGGGAGGGGTTATTCCACCGGACGATGGCGTTGCAGAACCACAACAGACTCTACAGGCATTGGTGATTTGATCAGCCTTAATTCACGGACGATGTAGATTCAGATCAACTGACCTTGGCGATACCAGCGGGGTTCGTCTGCACAAGGGTGCAAAGACCACGGAAAGCAGAATCTTTCTCTTCGTTATCACGGATTTCATACAATGCCTGGCACCATGCTTGAGCAAACTCTGGCAGATGCGGTGCAACAAGAGCAGGATGCGTGAGACCAATACGGCCAATCGATACAGCAGCATTTTCGTGGAGGCTACGGGGTGCCTTTGGGTGTAGCAAAATTGGAATAAGACGGGCGATCAAGGGATTAACCCATTGTTGGAACTCGGGATCGTCTGCAGATGCGGGAAATGAACAGGTGACACAGACGAGATCCTAAAAATCTTACCTCGTCCGTAGCGCAGTGCAACTTCACCAACAGACCACGCAGCATTGTTACAAGCGCTGACAAACTCCACCTTTGGCTCGGGATCGAGCTGTTGTATGAGCTCTGCCATAATTGCGGAAAGATGGGGCCGCAAGAGGGCGAAGCATCCCATCGCCAAATCGCCGACAAGCGCATAGGCCGACTGGCGCACAGGTGCTTGGGGGTGCTTCAAGCAGACAGTAAGCAACGTGAGAAGATTAGGTTGCGTATGTGAGATGATGGGCTCCAGAGTAACACCCAATCCCTGCGCTAAACCTGATAGGAGATCTAGCGATACGACAAGGAAAGACTTGTCAGGCTCATCCAAATCCGGATTTTGCTGGTACGCTTGGTATTGAAGGAGGGCTTGGTGGACGAGGTTGATGCATCGCTGGAAAATGAGAGGTGCATATGGTGTGAATCCAGGTCCCATAGCGATTGCCACAGAGGAAAGGCACTGCAGACAGTGTAAGCATCAGCTGCATCGGATCACGGAGGTATTACCTCGAGCAAAGGGATCAGATCTTCGTCATCATCTTGTAGTTTATTCCACCGGCCAGTGAGCGGGGGCATCAATATCTCAACATACTGAGGATTTGACAATGCACGTCCCACAGCGTCTGCGAGGGTGCCGATCGCGTCGTATAGAATAAGCATATTCTTGTGTTGGTACTTCTGGAACGCGAAAACCAGGTTACACAAAACTGGCTCGAGGTAGGGGGAGAGTTCCGCGCCAGCATCCTCCTCGAGCGTCGCAAACGCACTACAACCAGCCTCTTGTACCCGTTTGTTGTCGTCCAAAACCATCCGAAGAAGCTAGTCAATGTATGAGTCAATGAAAGATAGTCTGCACGTCTCATACGTACACCTTCCATTGTGGGGATGAAGTATCGATTCTTGTGTTCCTCCGATATTGGCTGTGTGCACCAACTTGCATAGCGGCCTAGTGTCCAACAGGTAATTGAACGAACAAGGGGCTACGAGAACCGACAATCAACGATAAAACGTGTGTATGCATGGCGTAACGAACCTTGGGATCGTTCAGTGTATTGAGTAAGTAAGGAATGAGAACCTTCAAGTGTTCCTCAATGAAATCAATACAACCTCATTATCTTGTTAACATTGGGCCGGCCAGAAAAATTAATCCAAGGTCACCTTCAGCCATAGCGCCCAAAGCTAATATCGCACTCTCCCTTTGTAGCCATTCTGTACTCCAGAGCTTGTCTTTCAAAGGGGCAAGGAGGACGTTCATCAGATCGGCACCGAACCTGACAGCCAATACATCCAAGGCAGCAGCAGCACATTTCCGGAGGTTCCACTCCGTGGACATTTCATCAGCAAAGTCGTCATCGTCCAGGTCATAGTCGTCCTCTTCGTCGTCTATCGTTTCCTGGCCGTATGCACCACGCTTGGCAGTATCTTCAACAGTCTCTGCCCCTTCGCGCTCCAGCCCATGAGTTTTGCCGCCATAGTGACGTGGTTTGATATCAGTCTCCTTGTCGGGAACGGTGGTGTCTTCTGTATCCCCTTCGAGCCAAAGTAGATCATCTTCGCCATAAACCATGCAATCGAGGAGCACAGGAGCCACGCGGCCAAGGAGGGGATGCAAGTACGGTGCAAGATCAGGATCCTCGGCAAAAGTCAACCAGAATTCACAAGCCTCCAATGCGACACTCTCATTTTTGTCCTTTGTCGAGTACAACATATACTCTGCCACGTTGGCCATCTCCGGCATGAGCTTCTCAGGGCGAGCAGCAAGGAGTAACACAAGAGCTTGGCATACATGGCGACGGACTGAAGGGTCTTCGTCCGATGCGCGCTTGAACAAACATGCGATGAATGTATCGATGTGCGCAAAAAGTGACTGTGAACTGATGGGGACGAAATAAGATAAGCAAGCCACTGCGTGAGAACGCATTTTGGACGACGGGTGCTCCGACAGTACAAGGAACTTTGGAATCATAAAGTCAAGGGGGCGGGTTCCATTGATCTCAATGTCCAGTTTCCGCGGGAAATCTTCGCAAGCTTTTTCAAAAACACTGAAAGCAGCCTACGCTTGGAGTTTAGTAAATAGTTTCAGCGACTTTAAAAGGCAAGGGGAAAGATGACAGTAAATTGAGTCTCTGCGACACCATTGGGAGGAAACCCGCGGCCGGAGCATCGTCAAGAAGTATATCACGACACTCTGAGCAGAAGATACATGCCGTCAATCTGCCAAATAGGGCATTATAACGCCCCAAATAAACGATGCGGAGCATAGTGTACTTGGCGCATAGTATCACGCTATGATACATTGGCAGGGTTACACCGCGAACGTAGGAGGCACACCGTTCAAGTACTTGTAGACTCACCTCTTGGCAGTTTGGGTCATCTAGCATAGCAACGAGTCGCTCAAGACAATCGGGCCAATTTTTGGGTTCCAAGATCCCTAGAAATGCGACGATGTCTTGACCGGCAGCGGTGCGAACCAAGGCAGAAGGGTCACTGAAAGCAGAAAGCACGGCCACTTTGGCATACTCCGCTACGTCAGGGGAAGCCTTGAGAATTAAGTGAGCATTATTCTTGAGGAGGTAACCAGCAATTGTCCGAATCTGGTCCTCCTCTTGAGGCAAGGCAGCCAGGATATGAGCCAGATATGCTATGTAGTCTGGTACACGCGTGAAGCTATTGAGTTTCTAAGTAAATCGAAGTGAACACGGCGAGATCGGGACAAAGAAGGGGGCTGGTCGTACATGAGTGATGGCCCTCTGAACTTTGTTTTGGGTGTCGGTAGAATCGCGTATCGTCTGAAGAATTTCCTGCAATCCCGCAGGTTGAGGACTCCAAGATGCCATCGCGCACGAACTGAGACGCGTCGAGGGAATAAATGTGTGAGCAAACGCGCCGGATGAAAGAAAGAGAGAACGGTGGCCTCTTTCAGTCAAGCCTTTCTCCTCTCTGTGTACCGATGTTTATCGCCCGTGGGAATTCCATATCAAAGCATCGGTCACGCTGTCACACCGTCACCACAGTCAGAAGATGGGCCCTCTGAAGTCCTATCGCACGAATATTTGGATCACCAACGGGCCATCAAATTTGGTTTGCCTGCGCACCGTCTGTGACATCAACATCAACATCATAATGTGTTTTTGGCTCCGGCAACTTTAAATTTTAGAGCAACCTCACTGCTATCGAGTAGGCTACCGCTTAATTTAATGTGCGTTATGGGTTTAATATCGCCTTTACACGTACCGAACAACACAGACAGCGGCACGAGTTAACGGCAATATCAATTCTAAGGCTCCGAATCTCTCGGCGCTGGGGTGCAATACTAACAAGAGCATCCAATCCACCATACGTAAGTGATGAAACCTGGCCCCCTATTTCAGCTCCGAGATGCACCAGTTGATTAGAAATCAATTGATCACTCTTCCCTCAGGCTCCCCGAAGGTTTGGCTAGAATCAAACCATCTTGGTCATGGTGTTATCATCGCATATTTCTTACGCATGCTCGTCGCTAATATCGTCACGACGACGCAAATAAGCCAAGTCCCCGACTCCAGCCTGCCAGTGAGAGAAAGCTTCGTTTGAAAATACAAGTTCGTCGCTCGACAGAACTGATCAACAATAAATGAGCATTTGTTGAATCAATCCCACGTAAGTTCTATGGCGGAACAGCCTGAGCTGTTTATGGATGGACGACTGCATTGCCATGGTGGGAGCATCATATCTTACCAATACCTGAAACAGCTGTCTGACAGTGCAACACAACGATGGCCACCAAAGCAGATGCGGCATCTCCTCGACTCTTGTTTTAGTCGTCGTACTTGTTATATTCAAGCTTCAATTTGAGTACGGTACATGAGTGCTTCTATTAACCTAACGTCGTTCCTGCTAGCCTAGGCTTGGTTCGGCGTACGACCTTGGGGTGGGGGTGTGATATTCGTCAGTTTCGCAAGATGACTGATCGGTACTTCAGTACTAACAGTGAGAACAGTACTATGCATGTATGACATGTAAGGCTATCCCCAATGCTGGTGCTCTCAGCGGCACCTGATTCCTTGCATTGTACTTGCGCTGAAGTTGCGCAGGTGAGGACGAAGATAGCACGCTCTCGCTCTAGTTATAGTACGTGATAGCGTCGGACAATGAAATATGTCAAACTCAGATTCGGCATTGCGCCGGCAGGTGTCAACAACGAGCTTTTGAACGATCTCAGCAGCGATGTGAGCTCTGAATGGGTTCGTCCAACTTCCTAGTAGTTACTGTTCTATGCTTACAGAAGTGAATTGATGTAGTAGACATACAATTAAGTGAGGAAGTATGAGAGTACCAAATTTGGTAAAAGGTTCTTACAAGCTCTTTGAAGGGCGTTTTCCTGCCCACTGGGGACCGCATCAATCCCGGGGTCAAATATCCAAACGAGCTAGCAAATACTTCACTACGCTAAATAATTAGAGGACCCCCGCTCACGTTCCTCTTCACTCGGTATAATGATCGCCTGAAGGTGACACGCTAATTTTCTCAATGATCGTTTTTACCCTCTCATACACGGCGAAAACGATGGCTTGCCCAGGCGCAACGCGGAGGACTCGCGGCGTGATACCTTTGTAGAATGATGTGGCACCTTCTTTGCGCCACATGTCCTGGGCAATGATTGTTATTCGCTGCAACGCAGTGACCTCTCTCTCCCATGTGGTTTTTTGTAGTCCTTTCCCAAAAAAGTCAGTCGTCGGTCCGATGTCAACTCTGTAAAACTCACGTGTTTTGATAGTGTCGATAGGGGCATTGGAGAACGGACCCATGGCCCCGGATATCAGTCCGATAATCATGTGCTGGTACGATGGAAGTTCTACGAGATCGGGCTGGTATCGGTGCGCTAGGCTCTTCAGTTCTTGGTATGCCGTGAAATTTGCGCCTGACGATTCCGTCACAGCTCTGGTTAGCCAAACAACATAGCACCATCGCACTCTCAGACAGAACGCTTACCCTGATTCGTGGCCTGACGTAGGGCGGTAAGCGAGACACCTCTGTAAAGTGTCGAGAGTCCTTCCTCGCGAATGATCGTGTAAACAGCATGCGCCGCATTACGATATCTTGGGGTTTCTAGCGGATCGACCAGCGAATGTTGCTGAGCCTGCAATCTGATCTTGACCACTTCCATGGGACAGACGACGGCTACCGCTTCGGTTGTGCCGGCAGCGAGACCGGCTGGTCGATATGAACGTGATTATGAGATCGTGTGCTCGGCGCAAGCAACATACCGATGAAAATACCGCCAACGCCCGTCTTCCCCGTGGCCTTGTCTGCCAACCAGCCCTTGTACGTCTCGAAGCTCGCGAAGCGGATGGCCATTTTAGGGACAATGCCCGACATGACCGCGCCGAGCCCTTTGTACAACGCAAGTGGAGTTTCACGTTGCACGATTCGAACGCCGGTCGCGATGACGCCGCGCGGTTTCGTCTACCATGTCGCGCGCTGTCCTCAGTGTGTGGCCTGCGTTAGGGGTAGATTGGATACGTACCCCGGGTGCGCGGCCCGACTTGGAGAGCTGCATCCGCACCTTGATGGTGTCGAGTGGCTGGCAACACAGCTGGCGAACGGGGGCGTGAGGACTGGTCGTTCGACGTCGTTGCAAGCTGGAGGACGCACCGCTTCCATCACGCCGGCGATTCCACCAGCGGTGATATGGGTCGCAAATCCGACCGACTTCTTCTCGCCGTTTCGTGACATGGTGGGGCTGTTTGAAGCGGGAGGATGGACGGGACTAGACGTGTTAGCGGAGGGGATACCTTGCTCATGATTTAACTTTGTGTCTGCCTGCCAAATTCGTCCAGTCCATCTCTCTCGCCGCGTCGGGGCGGATTTAACATGTGAATTCCTGCAATTGGCGCCACCCGGCCCGCGTTACCTCCCTTGCAGAACCGTGCACCTTACCTTCCGCTCTCTTTCCGATAACAAGCCCTGAAGGTCCACAAAAATATTTTCGTTCCAATGTGATTCAGAAATATGCCCGAGGTCAGATAGAGAAAGCACGAAAGCCCTGCTAATGCGGTGGCGTCGGGGTATTATAATGGCTCTACAGGAATTCGAAAGCTTGGCGCGTAATCGCGTCGTGATGACCGTGATGAGTCCATACAAAACCAAGCCTGTAACCGAGTCCGCTAGCTGCTGATGTAGTAAACAGGGAGGATGAAAACGTTCTAACTTGGTCAGCCTTCCTTGGCATTAATCTGATAATGATAGCTTGGCTGACTTCTCAGCTGTCGGCGTATCAGGCATATCCACGGATCGCTGCGGAATTGCTATCGATTCCTCATCTTGGGGAACTTCTTGTCGCTCCCAAAGAGATCCGCTATAGGTGTCACGCTTGGTTCCACAAAAGGAACGGGTGAAAGCTTTCCACTGTGCAAACGCAAAAACTGGGCTGCACAACGAAATATGGTCGGATTCGTTCAATGCAGACGGAATGCGACGTACGTTACACCCAAGGATACAGCGAGAATGATCACTGTCGTTGTCCGCGGTGAATATCCGTTCGTCTCGGTGTCCTGCAAGATACGTCTAGTAAACGAGATGTCGTAAAAAGCACCATAAAAGACACACCAGAACGTGATAGCTGTTTCTGTCAAAGAGGTAGCGTAACCCGCGGCTCATGCCAGATTGTCGGTTGATCACAAGGTCTAATCCGAGGGCACATAAAAACGATCCAGCTGAAGCACATCCATTGAGCTGCGAAACAATTCGGTCAGCAGACATCCATGATGGAGCTCGGTGGAACGGCGTACAATTCCATATCTCTGCTTCCACACGACGAGGATACCCCCAACGGTGCCACACACGCCTATGATGAGCCAGTTGACGAAAAAGGCATCAGGATCCGGAACGAGCAGTCCGCTCCGCAACAGGGTGATGCGGATCCCAATGGCCAGACCACCGAGAATTCCTAGGACGAGGATCCCGACGACGCGGGACATCTCCAAGAGGCCCAAGCCAAAACCCATGATGAATAATACGAAAATGCAGAGCGTCATAACAGTATCGGAGACACCGACATTATCCACTGTGTTTACGATGACGGCCCAAGCTGGAGGCCGTCGGTAAGATCAACGTCGAAACAGTAGCACGAGTAAGAACGCTCACATGCAAGGGCAGCGGCAGTTCCGACGGCCGCGCCAAGTGTTAATCGCCACCCACGAATGCCTACCAAGAGAAGGGGGACACCGACGACGAATGAGAAGACGATCCATAAAACCGCACTTGTCGAGAAACCGGAGCCACTGCCGTCCGTGGCCATCCCTTGAGGGATTTCCTGGCCCGTGACTGGGCTGTACACGACCATCGTGCCATGATTGTCGACAAAGACAACGTTTGGGTCTCTAACACGTGTAAGCTGTTGGCCAGCAAGTGCGGGAATGACGGCGGAGACTTCGCCTATGAGCCAAGTAATAAAAATGAGTGCCAAGGACCACGAGAAGGAATGATTAGGGCGGAAAGCAACCGCCATAGGTCACCTGGGAGGACCAGCACAGGCGGAAATGAGAAAGAAGAAAAGAAACGAGGACGAAACTATGTATGTAACGAGCGGAGAGGTTTATCGGTGCTACCAGGCGAGGTGATGTAAAAAAGGTGAAGCTGGAGGCCGTCGTTGAGCTGGACCCATCCGGACTTGCACTCTCGCCACTAATTACGTGTTTCTTAATAGGCGACATTATGGACGCCGAGCAGACCACCGCAAAGGCGCTCGCAGAGCTCAGGAGGGAATCGCAATCCATCTTCAATCGTGTCCAGTCGATCGCCGAGGATGGGGCGTTCGTCAAACAGATACACGACCACTACCTCGATTTCCCATTGCTCCGTACGTTTCTCTTCCTCTTGCGCTGAAGCGTTGATGGAGACTCGCCACAGCCAACATGCGCTGCGGCGCTTGGTATACCGACCCCGAGATCGTACGTTGGAAACAGCCGTACGTCCGTCTCGCTTACGTTACCCTTGATCATACCAGGCTTCCGCGGAGCGGGCCTACTTCAAGTCCACGGACGGCCATACGAACAACTGGAGCTTTAATCTACGCAGACCTAATCTCCACCTTCTTTCCTTGATCGCTGAACATGCGGGGTAAAGTTCTCGCTCAACCCGACGCGTCAACGCTCATCCCACGCGCAGGCTCGTCCTCGTGGATTCGACCAGAGCCGGGAAACGCATCCCGGACGCGCTGTCGAAAACAGTGCCGATATGGTGCTCCGTAGTCAATCGCGCGATCCTCAAAAGAACCACCGAAACCCACTTTCGCGCTTGGGACACTGCACTCTATACCCCACCGGGAAGCGTCAGTCCACAGGAACACAGTCAGATCGAAGACAAGCTCGACGGATGGGCTTGCGAGCTCGCGGTAATTCTTCAAGTTATCGAGTGCCGTGCCGCGCGCGCTCACCTCGAACGTCCAACCACCCCCCAGATTTCCTCATATTCGCTCCCGAAGCTGAATTGTCCACTCCGTCCGATATGGATCACACCTGCTACGACCGTGTTTCCCACTTTTCCAAACCTGCCTGACCGTACGTTCTACCCGATCATATGCGTGTCTGCCTCCAAGCAAGTCATGGACGGCATGGAACGCCGGTCTTCGGGGTTTGCCTACATCCAAGGATCTGGTGACGATCACGAACTTTGGGGCATGGTCCGTATTCCACTTCGCCTCGACGCTCGCGGTCTTTTCTTTAGCAGTCATTTTCTAGGGTCTCACTCCGGACTTGTACTGGAGGCACTGCGACAAGATTTTGACCGCAGGACCGTCTGATCTCCCAGCCCTCGTTCGATTGCTTGTCTCGACCGCTTCTCGTGTCAAAGATACCATGGAAACCAGCCAACCTCTGTGCGCAACGCCGATCCAACGCGTTTCGGGACGTATCTCGATCAGTAGTATAGCCTCCTTACGACGACGACCCAACTTGCTCCAAATTCGTCAAGACATCGCCTTCGTGTGTCTCACGTCCGAAGACCCGAAGCGCCTGAGAGAGACGGTGGGGGTCTCGAGGGAAGAAGAGTCCAGGATGTTGAGCATTCAGACTCCGGAAGGGAAGAGAGGCCAACATCACTTTCTCGCCGTCGTCCTACCGCGTTCGATGCCGTTTATCCAACACCACCTCCAGAACCAACGCACCGTCTGTATCGCCTGCCACACAGGAACAGACGTTAGCGTCGGCGTGGCCGTCGCTGCTTTAGCGATATTCTTCCGTCAAGACGGTTCGTTCCACTCACAAGGAAACGCTCGTGACGAAATATGTACGTGATATTCGACGGATCAATGCATCTCAAGGAAACTAACTCGATCAACCTAGCCAAAGGCGCGCTCAAGACCCGCCTTCAGTGGATCATATCTAGCTGCTCACAAGTTAACCCATCTCGCACGACGCTCAAACGTGTCAACGATTTTCTTCTCTCGCCCTTCTCCAATCCCTCGAAGCTAGGCATCCCCAGTCGTCCGGACCGTACACCAGGTTTGGATGAATGAGATGCTTCGTTGACCTGATCTAGGAGTCACAAGGAATAATACGATACAGTGGTGCTGCCGTAAATGCCCAGGAAACCTCGTGACTTGTATCGTGCGACGCCTTCACGTGGGGCTACGCTTTCTGTCTGGAGACGACGCACCCTGCATCGGAGCAATAAACCACCAGTCGGAACGAAGCACGTACTCCCGCGACAAACGTCGACGGGACGAGCCAATATTTGCCTGGGCTCAGCATGCGAGTGGGGATGCATACCCCAGACAATGCCTCGCTATAAGGACCTGAAGAAGCCAGAGGTCGGTCCAAGATGGGTATTCCGGATGCAGAGGACGATGCAGAAAAAAGGGAGAGGTTCAGTGCAGCGATAGGTACAGGTGATGTGAGATGCAAGCGAGCGCTACGAGGGGTCGGTATGTCAGAGAAGTGCGTAGGGAGAAGACTAGGTCGTCGCGGCCAACACACCTAAGTTGCGCACTAGACAGGAGCTGGACCTCGTAGATCGGATTCGAATGATACCGTCCATGACTTGGTCCTCCGACGGCAGTGTGTTCGTTCCTTGTCGAACATTGGTGTTGCTCCAGGTTATCGAAGAATGTTATCGACACTTACCATTCGCCTTTGGAAACCCTCGCGTACATCCCAGCCCCTTCCTGCGGGATAGGCACGAGGTCGAACTGGCGCGAACTTTCAATCTTGAGCGTGAATTTCCCGAGATGTATTTGAGGCTCAAACGCGGAAAGAACCACGGTATAGTCACCCGCTGTGCAATACGTCAGATTTCGACGCTGTTGAGCGGGAACACTAGGACTTACGTGCCAAATCCGCTGCCGCTCTCGCTCGACCGTACGTGTATGCCCCGGAGGAGGTAGCCACTTCTTTTTGCGCAAGCCTATATGGCGGCATAAACATATAGACAAAAATACGAAAAAGGACACCAATACTCACTCGACAACCCGCTCGCCGGAAGACCAGACAGAAGTCACGTTCAGCGGAACTTCTCTGGGACCCTGCGCACTCAGCACCACAACGGACTTTTGACCCGTCTTGCTTTTCCTGCCCACGCCTACCATCTTCGGACTGCCCACGAAACCACTGACAGGCGACGCTTTTCCACTGGGCGTCAGTCCACCTGTCCCGCTCGAGCTAGCGTCCTCGTCTTGAATACGAAGGTGCCATTGCGGGTTGAGCATGTACGTCGGATGCGTATGATTCCCGCCCGCATTTTTGGTGGTGAACGTGCCGTCGACCTATCAAATAGATAAGCATTCGTATACACAGCGTTGCATCAACGTCAAGATTCACTTTAATACTGAATCCGGCACCTCTAGGACCGATAGAATCCCCTATCCCCGCGTCTTCGTCCCACCGTACTTTGACATCCGCACTGCAGTATACGTTCACGGTGAAGAAGACTTCGTCGAATGGACCGTCGTAGCTCGCAAGGATTGACAGAGCACCCGAAATCTTAGTGGGGGGTGGTGAAACTAATGGAGGTGTGTGTGACACGGCCGGAAACTCTTCTCCGACCATTGTCCTCACCAACACATGTGGTGAAGTGGTGTATGGGCCCTACGGAATATCAATCAGGTCGGCCATTCCCCACAAGAAATTAGAATCACTTTACCTTCACTTCTATATCCCCTGATTTCATCCACATGTCTCTCCAATCGTCCTCATCTTGAGGATGTACTGTCAGTGAAATGTACTCGGTTCCCCTACGAGTATGAGAGAGATGTCTCGTCAGGAGAACCCAAATCTCATTGCTCATATCTGGTGGGTCACCATCTCTATCTTGGGAATTCTGGCACTCATAGAGCAATCGCAAATGGCGCAGGGATGCTGGAAGACAACGGCTTTCCTTCAACTGGGTGTACACCAGATGCAGGAAAGGAGTTACCTTGCACTTTATCGTTCGCATTAGCTGGTTTCCAAACCCTGTTTGAGATGCGTGAATGTTATCATGATCAGATGGTGCATTGTAAAAAAAAAACTTACTCGTGGAGGATGGCGCCACACTGGAAAAGCCTCGGATCCCAAGACGCATATATGCCCTCGAATGTCGCGCATATATCATCCCACCGCATGGCAAGCATGCCTAGTCGCAAAAGTGATCCAATCACTTATCATGGATATCATCATCGGTACTCACGTGCATCGCTGGAACTCCTAGATGGGCTAGTCACAGGCACCCTCGAATCTATTAGTGTTACCCATCGTTCGTTCTTTGTTTCTCGAATATCTGGGTTTGACCATCCGTGAACATGTAAGCGTGGAGATATACCAGAGATAACTCGCCAACAATAGCATAAGCGTGCGAAGGTAGCAGCTTCACCCCTTCAATTTTCAGTATCGTCTTAGCGTCTGTGCCCACGGTTAGCACGCAATGACCTACATAAAAATAGGACTGGGTCAGGGAATTTCGTCACGAAGAGATTTGGCACGAGCTCACCTCTCCGAAACCCGTTTGCTATTCTTTCCCATGTTCTCTCCCTTTCAAATGAGGTTCTGCGGGATCATCATATCAGTATCGTTTTAAAGGCAAACATGCCTGGAGAAGATGTAAAATGACAGGTTCAGGGATTTCCCAGAAACTCGTCTGCAAAATCATCGACGATGAGAAGCCCTACCTTTGTAGCTCGAAATGCTCAGGTATCCACCCAGTCAATACCCTAGACCACGATAGCATCAGGGTCCGCAGAACGCAAGTGCGATGGACCAGTCACGCATGCACCTTAAATCGATAGAAGAATTACTGTCGTCGAACGCGCGCGCGTCACGCAAGAAAGTCAGAAATAAACGATATGAGAAAAGTTGAATATCGCTTACGACCCAGGAAAATCATATCCTCCCATTAGTTTCATATACTTGGTAGTAAAATCAGATTCACAGTACGTCATATGAGCATGATATGAAGACATACGGCTTTCTCGATCAAGACTGGCCATACAACTGCTCTTTCTCCTGAAGAAATTCCAATGGGACGCCCAGAGTCGTCGAAAGGAAGCAGATCATCGATAGCTGGGACAGAGCCCGATGTGGAGCGGCATTGTTGGAGTAAAACGTTGAGCAATGCGAGGGACCAAGTTTGTTGAGCGGAAGGTAGAGTAGACGGACGCGATGTGAGAAATAAAGTCGTCAAAATTCTGCATCGAGTAATCGTTCGGTGAACACTTACATATCTATAATGTGGCATGGCGAATTTAAACGCATTGTCACTGCATAGTCCATTGATTTGAAATGTTTTACGTACTCGTCTGTAATGGCCATTCAGATATACTTTAATATCATATCTGCCCGGCTGATTTCCAGGGAATAGGGATGAAGACAGTAGCTTTGGAGAGATGGGCATCAGTACATCGTCGTCCTCGCTGTTGAGCATAACTAGGGGACAGAAATATAAAGCATATAATCCGCATACACTGGAATTGGACTCGGGGAAAGAGGTGGCGAGAAGAAAACATACCCTTGAGCTGAATCTCTGGTTGTGTTGAACGCAAACGGCTACGGAAGCACAAACTGAACAGTCGCTGATGATGTTCTGATCTATGTCGACGGGTGTCAAGGTCAAAGAAAACTCTTGGGGGGTGAAGAGATCCAGGGCGGGTCTTTTCCACGTGATGGTCGCAGCCTTGGACAGATGAATGGCCAGCTGGCCATTCGGATCACTGGCATCCGAAGAGTAAGTGACATGCGAAACGTTCGTCAAGGGCCGAGTATACACACGTGTAACGGGTTCTCGAATTTAATGGTGAAGGAACAGGTTGGTTCCAGAGAGGATAACAGACGTTGTTAACGACCGACGACTTTCGAAGCACATAGGCCTGGTGATCTGGCCCATTGATGTAAGAGATAATGTAAGAAACTGGATGCCAGACACGTCACACTCCTCACCCGTTCCGAAGGGGTCGATCGGCGCGGCAACTACGCCAATTTGGGCGCCGGGTGTCCTGCTGGCTTGTTTGATCTTTTCGGCACGTTTGATGGCCTTGGCTGCGTTTGCCTTGCACTGTGCCTGGAATGCGGGGCTGGCTCCAGCAGAGCGTGAGAGGTGGAGGAATGTGTCGGTCGCGTCGAGGTAGAGGCGGAATGCGGACGTGAAATCGGTAGCAAATTCCAAGTTGGTGGCGCGGTCGTAGGTAGCCTGTGAAGTTGGGGGTGAGATCGACCGGTCAAGCGAGGACGACGGTTGCGAACCTCTGCGTCCTGAAAAGTCTTGGGGGGCATGAATTTGATCCGTCTACTGTTGCCGGGGAGCCAAGAACGCGCGTATCGTCCACGTGAGAAATCTTCACTGTCAGGTACGCACGAGTCTGACGCCAACCGTCTTGGCCACGGAGTCGAACGCGAACAGGGTCGGTGACATGACAACCATAGGGTTAGGGTCACGATATTCAGGGGTAAATGTCATATGATCTAGCCAAGCGGTCGTCCGTGCATTATCACTTGCCCGACTCCCTGGGCCAAAGCATCTGCTATACCGAATCGAGATCCAGACCAACACACTAGAATCGACTGGTAAGAAGCACTGTCAATTTGTGTGTACTATCTTCACAGTATTCAAGTTTTGCCTGGTGGGGAATTACTATATTCATGAGGTACCTGTCAATCTGACACAAGCCTCCACTGACGGGTGGGAAGTGAAACAATCCCAATGATGGGTAGTAGTCAATCGAGAACTGCTGGAAAGAATGTCCCCCACGGCAGGTTGGTCCTGATGATCACCATGATTCGATGCCAGTGACCAGCAACTTGTTATCGGGGTTGAACGTTGAAGCTTGAAGCAGCGAATTGAGCTATCGGACCTACCAGAGAAGAGTCTTCGTCCATCGAGTGACTAGTATAGGTAACTCTGATCGCAAGAAATAGTACAAGCGATTTGTGCCCGTCTGAAGAGAAGCACATCCCCCTTCGAACCTAACGAAACATTCAATTACTCACTTCCAAATGGCGAAGGGTTATACGATAAAATCATCAAACTGCGACATCTCAAGCTAGCGAGATGGCTAGTACATCGGGTATCCACCCCGGGAATGGCGCCCAAGCAATTGACCAGCGTATGTGAATTGATCTCCCGCATTTATGCCCCTTTGTCGCTGCTGAGAAGCCTTGCGCCATCTCTAAATGCAGTAGTAAGACTTGGAGTTCTGGTTTCTCCGTATTCCAGATTCTGATAGCTCCGTCAACCTGGAAACCAGTCGTTGTGCGTCAGGGAAATATGCCACGACTGTCCAATCCTCGGCACGAGAACCTTGTGAATCTCGACGTTGAAGAAAATGCTTGAGATCGATATCATATCATACCAAAAATAACGTGTTGCAGCCTCGATGTGCCTAGTACTCTATAGCTAGTACTTAGTAGTACAGATCTTTACCGCCCAGAAAGAAACTAAAAACTTCCGATTTGGCAAAGGCTTGCGATCCTAACATGTATAAACAACCGCTCCACCTTCCAGTTGTGTCCCTTCTTCACTGACTCGGCGTTCGCGCCAAACCTATTTCGCTCGCCGACGTATTCACGTCAAATAATCCATCATGCTTTCTGGTTCAGACTCGGAGACAGATGGCCTGCACACCCTTACGGTTAACGATCACTTTGCCAAAGCTTTTCAATATAAGAAAGAACGAGAAGAGCTCGCGAAGCGTGCGTCGAATCCATCTGCCAGGCTCGTCTTCTGTCGCGCATGAATTTGACATGTATATTTCTGTGATTTAGTGAAAGAGAAATATGGATCCGACTATTCAGAGTCGGGCTCTTCTGCCACCGATGATTCTGAGGACTCTGAAGAGACAGAAGAAGACTCTGACGGAGAAGAACTCACTCCAGCAGTAGATGCTGCCATTCTTCGTACACTAGCGCGGATTAAAAAGAAAGATCCGGCTATCTATGAAGGTAGAAGGCTTGTGTTCGAAGGTGTGTTGATTTCCCGGGGGGGGGGAAGTGCTCTGAATCTCTGGGAGACTGGAATTCATCCATTTCGCGCAGAGGAACATACGCGAACGCGGGACAAGGCTCCAGCTATGAAACCAAAGACGAAAGACAAGGTGCGTGCAACGTAGACTCGCCTCGGACCGTCTTTCTTAACTACACACATGTATGAAACCAGTCGAAACCACTGACGATCAGGGAAGCCGCGCTCGCATCCGCACTCGTAGAAGCCGACTCGCACTCACGCTTGCCGAGTCCCGAACCACGACCCTTGACACACACCGAAGAACAAGCTCTCCTTCGTTCGGAAACACGTGCTGCCTTCCGTAGTGCAGTTGTCTCCGATGTACAAGGTAAATTTTATTTCGATATTCGGATGCGAGAATGGTTAGGGATTGACTCGAGCCGATTGACCTGCGTGTACGGGAATTAGGAGACGAGGACGACCTTCTTGTACCACGTTCGCGTACGCGTGACGAGATTGAGTTGGAGGAGGAAGAATACAAGGCGTTCTTGGAGCGGGAGGTCGGCGAGCAGCTTCACAACCTCGTCACGGTGGATACGAACGAGACGGTTGGTAACTCCAAGGATGTCGAGATCGTAGAAGGTGGTGACAAAACACGCGGTGGTCAAAAGAAGAAGAAAGGGAAAAAAGAACGAGAGATGGAAAAGGAGAGGGATCAGGAAAAGGGCGGAATAGAAGGCGAGAAAGCTACAAGGGGGCGCGACAAAGAGTCCAAGGAAGAGGCTGGCCAAGAGTTTTTGACCAAGTGATGCTTTCAAATTCTTCCACGTTTTGCTCAGCTCACATTAAATGCGACGTGTCATACAGTTATATCTTCAACCGGGGTTGGATAGACCACTCGAAACGCCGTGTACCCACATATAAGGAGGTTATCGAGTCTTCATCGAAACCGGCAAAACGTAGGGTCAAACCCCAAGCTGACCTGGACAACGACGGCGTGGACATAAACTCGGATGACGAACAAGGAGAAGCCCAAGGCACGATGTTCTCGGACGAGGACTCGTTCGACGACCTTGCGGACGCGTTCGAGACCTCGTACAACTTTAGATTCGAAGAACCGTAAGTACTATTGGTTTCTGATCGAGTACAGGTAACTTCGAGTCATAAGCTGTACAACGTCGCGACATGACTTTCAAACACTCGCTGACGATCATGATACAGAGGCGGTGCACTTCTTACATCCTTTCCTCGTAATCCGTCGTCCGCCCGGCGCGAGTCTGCCACTCGAAAAGACGCCCGTGTCCGGAAGAAAGAACGGCAACAAGCGGAGAAACAGGCACTACTTGAGTCGCGAAGGGAAGAGATCAGAAGGGAGCGCGCATTGGTGGAAGCTGCGGTCGCCGAGGAACAACCCGACAACGAGGTTGCCTCGACAATTGAAAAAGGTACCTCCAACAAAAATAAATCAAAAAGGCAACAAAGGAAGGAGGAGATCGCTCGATTGAAAGCGCTCAAAGCCAAAGAGTTGAGAAGAAAGCTTGAAATGGTTGGTTCGGAAAGTGGCCTAGGGGATATTCGCGACGAGGGTGAGTGCTTTGGGTTTCATGGATTGTTGGCTACGTTTGGCATTGGTCCTAACGATGTACAGCCCTGGCCCACCTCGATCTGGGCGCCGATTGGGACCCCTCGAAACACGATGCGCAGATGGCAGAACTGTACAGTGGTGACGATGGCATCGGTAAACATAACTATTATTGACGTTCATCCGACTGATGTATGTGTAGTTGACGACGGCGACGCAGAAGAACCAACATGGGACGACGATATTGACATTGAGGACATTGACCCGTCGACAAATACCCAATCAAAAGCGGAACTAAAGAAGCAGAAGAAGAGAGAGAAAAAGAAAAACAAGAAAACGAATGAGGATGTCGGAGTGGACGTGGATGAGATGGACGCGGACTTGAGCACGGGTGCAGGTCGAGACGATTGGGACGACGATGGCGAGGAATGGCAAGGTACAGAAGAAGAGCGAAAACGTAAGGTGGACGCATACATGGACGAAGTGGTGAACAGACTTGGGTTCAGTGGCTTGGTGAGTCAGCTCAGCTTGCAGACGGACAGGTGTTTATGCTAGCATCTTGCAGACTTCACACATGCCTACGCGGTTCCATTACACTTCCACAGCTCCCGAAAGCTACGGCCTTGCACCCGCGGAAATCTTACTTGCAACGGATGTGGAGTTGAACTCGTACGTTGGGCTAAAAAAGCTAGCACCGTATCGCGTCGATAAAGGTTGGTGTGCCCACTTTAACGTTTATCTCGGTATTTGCTCAGCTTAAACTGTGCTAGATGGCAAAGCAAAAAAGACGTGGGACCCAAAGCGAGTCGAGCGTCTAAAGGAGCTCCGCCAACAACTACATTCCCGTGTGGGCTCGCGATATGCAGATTCCTGGTCACTTGGCGTAGGCAAAAACGCGAAGAACAAAGCGACCGAAGCGCAGGGAGAGAAGAAGAAACGGAAAGGTAAGAAGGAGCGCGCGAAACTTAGAGCGACTCAGGGTGAAAAGGACGGAGAAGAGGACAACGAGAATGATAGCAGTGTCCAGCCAGCTACTTCAGGGAAGCCGAAAAAGCGGGAACGCGATCCGGAGGCCGAGCAAGATGGGGATGATGAGGCACGGAGGAAGAAACGGAGACGGCGCCATAAAAAGGGTTCTGGTAGGACTGATGAAGCGGCTGCCGTGTCTAAATCCTGACTGAAATACAACATCCGGTGTATGCCAGTGCCCCCAGTTCATCACGAAATCCAGCCATCGATCCAGGAGAAATAGAATGTGGACTTGGATATGTATAACATCATAGATCCAGACTATCGAGGGTAATTCCGTGACACAGACTGATGATTTAGAGTATGCTGAAACAACGCGGGGGGCGGACCAGTAAACCCCATTACAGCTTGGGTTGATGACGGCGGTGTGCCTGATGCCGCAGTAAGATGATCACGTGTTGGATCGGAGATGAGTGGAGTCGGGATCCGGATGCTCAGCAGTGTACAAACTGTAACAAGTACAAACATTGATTACCATTTCGAGGTAATTGTGTCAAGTACTTAACGAACGCGTCCATTGTTCTTTCTTGCATCGAATGGCCCCGGACTTCTATAACTTGACTACCGCCACCATTCAGTTTCTTTCACGTCCTCTGTTGTGACTATCCACTACCCTCAACGATGGGCTCGAGATTTCGTGAACACCTTTCTCGTCTTTCTATTCACCCTCCCCCAAGTCATCTCGACGTCCCCGTCGAGACCTCCAAGTTCTCACCATCCTCGACGATAGAGCCTTCATCCCGTTTTTTGTTCGGCCGAAGGAACTCGACGCACCCCAAACCCTCAAAGGCCCCTGTGCCTCTCTCCGGGGATGTCGAGGCGGGCACACCGCCGGTTTCGTCAGGTTTGCGGGACAGGTTCACGAAGCTCTTTTTCGACCTTCGGACTACCAACGCCCCCGAGCTGGATGGAGTCCCCGTACAGGACCCACGTCTGGCCCAGTGGCCCCCGCTTCACATTGAGAAACGTCGCTGTCCGTGTCAGCGCCACGACCCCGAACACGAAGCCCGCATGAGAAAACGGCGGCGTTGGTCGCGATGTTTCCTCATCTTGCTTATCCTCATCCTTCTTTTCCTGATCGGGAATGTTGCATTTCTGAACACCCGCGTCCTCTCGCTTTCTACGTCTCCGTCTATGTTAGCGAGTCAATCGGCCTCGACTGCTTCCACACCCTCGATGGATGCTCAGCAATGTATCTCTCAATACACACTCAATGCGCCCTCATCACCTAGTAGCTATCCATGTTCAACATGTCTTTCAGTCCTTCAGGCTGTGCCTTTGTCCTACACGTCCAGTTCAGCGAATTCCCAGAACATCAATAATGCCATCCAATTCTGTGGTCTCCGTGCTGTCTACGAGACCACGGACGCGCAGGGGCAAGCGACGCTCGGAAACGGAAGTTGGGCTCAAAACATCGACTTCTGTACTTGGACCGGTGTAGGCTGCGATCCCTTGGGGCAAGTCACATCATTGTAAGTGATGTCGGCGATGCATAAGGCCTCACTCATCATCGTTGTTCAGGAAACTTACCTACCCAGGAGTCCCAGCTACATTGCCCAACGAGGTTGGCAGTTTGACCACTCTGCAGACCCTTGAAGTCATCGGAGGGAACACGATACCTGGTGAGATTTTGTTTGCTACCGATTCACCGCTGTATCCTCAATCGTTTTTTTTTTGTGTAGCTGGTTCCCTGCCAAGCTCGTTCACTAAGTTGACATCCCTCACGACCCTTCACCTTGAAGCCACTTCCATTACTGCGCTGCCAAACATATTGTTCGCCTCGCCTGGCCTCACGCTCCTGTCCAGCCTGGCGCTAGTTCGCAATTACCACATGGCTACTGAGCTTCCAAGCAGTTTAAGCAATCTCACGGGACTGCAGAGTTTGTAAGTGATGCTGACTGTCCACACCGAACGCCCCTTTGATGCGCTGCTATGCAGGCTGATTAACTCTCAAACGTTGTCGCCGTCCCCACTCGAGACGCTCGCATCGTCTTCGTCGCTCGTCGCTACTCTGCAAACCCTCGACCTCACTTCTACCTCGCTGACGGGCTCTATCCCGAGTGCCATCTCGTCCTTTAAAGGACTCACTCAGTTGTTGCTCGGTTCCAATAATCTCACCGGCACCTTGCCTACGTTCCCGAGCGCGCTGCAGGTACTGGAGCTCAGTGGGAACACGGCCCTCGGTGGAAGCATTTCTTGTTCCCCTACAGCGTTTCAGCAGTGCTCTGTGCAAGGCACTGCAATCAATGCTGATGGATGTGGCGTGTGTCACAACACGATGGCGGCGGCGAGTCGATGATGAACGACCTTGCCTGCGATCTCAAGAAGATGATGATATCTTTTTACGTGTTTTCCTGATGATGATGCTCGTAGAGTATAGACCTATACGGACTGACGACTTATCCTGTGCTGTTGTGCATCATATCCTGTAGCGATACCTGTGGATGGCTTCATCGTGGCGTTGGACCTTAACTTTCTTAACTTTTAATTCCTTGCGAGTTTTTTAGGGGAGGATTCCCTTTCTACTTTGGTTAACGAGGATATACTGTAGCTCTAAGGAATATATATACACTGATTGATGTTGAATGATTTTTTCGTATCCGAGTTGTTTGCTTGGCTCCCCGTCGTTCGTCCGCACGCATGATCTCTCGATTTGCGCGATCTTTTCTCGCAATCGTCGTTGCTCTCGTACGTACCTCGAATGCTGTCTCCAGACTCTGGCTTCAGCTCAAGCACCGACGACTCACGGCTCACTCCCTCGACAGTTCTTCCTCGCCACGATCGCCTTTCTTCACCCGCCTTCGCGTGCGTACATCGATCCATGGACAGGCGAGTTTTTCGGCGAGGGCGGGGTGGAAAAGGACATGCGTATCCTTCCGTATCCGCCAACACGGGCGGGTTCGAGCGTCGGCGCCGGAGGCGTGATCATGTCCAAGCTGGGGAACGAGACCGCCAAGTACGTTCGATCCCTTCGTTTCTGTCGTCGACGGGCGCTCACGGTGTACTCAGGGCAGAACTGGGGCGTGCGACGTGGAAACTGCTGTACGTTCCTCCTCTGCTTCTTCTCGTATTCTATCTTTGTCCTGACGTGCATGTCTTTCTGGAAAGATAGTCATACCATGACATTGCGATACCCCGAGGTACGTGTCTCTGACCCGCGTTCGCTCTCATCGTGAATGCGGACCGGTGTCCGGATGCCCTCTGTATGTTTTCGCTCGCGACCCACACATCGTCTTTCAGAATCCGACGCAAGACGAACGAGACGCGTTGGAAGTTTACATGCATCTCACGTCCCGTCTCTATCCTTGTGGTGAATGCGCCACCGAATTTCAAGCCTTGTTGAAAAAGTTTCCACCCCAGGTAGGTCGCGCGACCGCTTCTCTTTCGTCTCCCGCGTCTCACGTTTTCGCATCAGACGGCGTCACGTCTGTCTGCGAGTCTATGGTATGCAACCTCTGTCTGATGTGCGTTGGGTGGTGTTGAGAGGACACGCGCTAGGTTGTGTTCGGTGCATAACGAGGTCAACGTTCGGCTCGGGAAGTCGATTTTCGACTGTTCGAAACTCGATGCGGAATATGACTGTGGATGTGGTGATGCGACGACGGCGTCGACGACGTACGCACGACCGACGCCGATCCCAGGCGACACGGCTCCAGCGGCAGTGGAACCGATGGATCTCGGACGGGACGTGGCAAAGGACGACGTGACGGGGGTGAGGGTGATCAAAGGTGGGCGGCGGTAGGCTTCATAGACGCTCAGTGCTTCTCTCTCTCTGGGTATGATTTCAAGTCGGTGATGTGTTGGCTTTCCTCAGCTCAGGCTATATATTTGTCCCTTTCACCAACTTTGATCGTCATCTAGTTTCTGCTCGTGGTTACGATATCGATATCCACTAATGTCACGGGGGGAGGATGTTGGGATGATGCATCGATGATTTTTAGGCTCCCTGCTGAGACTAAACTGGTGGAGTTAGGCGGGCACCGGGACGGGAAGCGCCCTCGTATATAATCGTGCACTGTTTTACGTGCTTCTTTCCGATACACCATCATGCCCTCGTTTGCTCGTCTTGTCCCTTGTTCTTGGTCGCCATTGCGACCTGTCTGGCGGTAGTCAATGTTACTGCCTCTCGTCTCTCGAAGAATGGGGACGTCCCTATCAGTTGTCCGGGTACATGTTACACCGTATGTAGTCCTGCTTCCTTTCCCGTCTTCTCGTCCATCTCACTCGCCAGGAGGGCGCTTGTCCGTAACTCGGTGGGCTGGGTAGTCTTTGCACCTTCACTCTCCTCTCGATGCGAGGCGGTGTCCGTTCCGCTACGCAAGACTCTCTGTTTCTCGGCATGCGTTGGCGTGGCGGGTTGTGCCTGTTGTGCTTGGGTATGCAAGAACGACTCCCACTCTGTGGGACCTATGGCATAGCCTTCCCGTTCTGTGTCGGGGAAGGATCGGTCCTTGACGGCATGGACGTATGCTGCTACGCCGCGCTCGACCTCCTTGCGAACGTCTGCGAAATGACGGACGAACCTGAAGGACGGGACGACGTGAGAAAACGGGGCTCTGGGACGGGGGAGGTCGATACACACTTGGCCTTGTGGCCATGCCAGGTGCCGAGCATGTCGTCCCACACGAGGACCTGGCCGTTGGTGCCTGGTCCAGCGCCGATGCCGATGGTGGGTATGTTGACGGTGCGGGTGATGTACTCGCCGAGTTGGCTAGGCATGGCTTCTAACACGATGGCGAAGGCGCCTGCGTTTTCGAGGCCCTGTGCGGCACGGACGAGGGAGTGGGCAGAGTGGGCAGTGCGTCCCTGTACGCGATAGCCTGAGAGGGACGTGGAGCGTTGTGGGAGCAGGCCGATGTGGGCCATGACGGGTATGCCGAACTGGGTGAGTGCTGAGATGTGTGGGACGAGTTCGAGGCCACCTTCGAGCTTGACGGCTTCGACGTGGCCTTCTTGGATGATGCGTACTGCTGCGCGGAGGGCGTCGCGCGGGCTGGGTGTGTAGGTGCCAAAGGGCATGTCGGCGACGAGGAGGGGGGTCGTGGTGCCGCGTGCGACGGCGCGACAGTGATGGAGCATCTCGTCGAGGGTGAGGCGGGTGGTGGAGGGGTAACCGAGACAGACCTGGGCGAGAGAATCGCCGACGAGGGTGATGTCGACCGGGTGGGCAGAGCAGGCGCGGGCTGTGGGGAAGTCGTAGGCGGTGAGGACGGAGATGGGCGTGTTGGATGCGCGAAGATCGGCGAGGCGTGCGATGGTCGTCTTCTTGGGCAACGACGAGATCCCGACGCTCATGTAGCGTCGGAGGGGGAGCAGGCGGGACACTGCGCGGACGGAGAACATGAGAAGTGACAGAGGTCGGCGATGTGATCATATCATATCATACCCGGTCACGTGAGCGGAACAATGGTCGCGGAAAATCCCACGCACAGTCCCCTCTCACCACATGCGACAACGACGAGAGACCCCGTTCGAGGACGACGTCCACAGCGAGGACGCACTCAGCGTCGTCGACGAAAACATCTTTGTCAACTCACCCTCCGCCCTCCGCACACCCCGCTCACACGACACCGCCCTCCGCGACATCACCGACCAGTTCTTCCACCCGCCCTCGCCCTCCCCCGTCCGTATCTCCGCCCGCACCGTCGACCTACCCCGACGACCGAAGAAACCCAAGTCCCTCGCATACCCGGCAGATCCACCCAACTGGATCTACTCCCCCTCTCCCTCCCTCTACCCCGACGCGATACTTCACGCCACCCCCGTCCGTCGCTCCTGCCACCCCTCCACGCCCTCCAGAGCGTCCGACTCTGACCCGTTCGGCTTCGTCGCCCTCGAACGCGCCCTCAAAGTTAAACGCGCAGCACCCGCACTACCTCCACGCTCCACCCTCAAATCCCCCCCACGCTCCACCGTCCTCCCCTCTGCCCCCGTCTTTACCTCCTTTTCCCAGATCGACGCGCCAGTCCCGACGAACAATGAGGACATTGACGATCTCTATGCGGACGAACCCGTCGCTGGCCCGTCGCGCGTCCACATACCCGCCGCACCCCTCTTGCTGATGAACAGCGATCGACCGTTTGGAAAAACGGAGGTGACCCTTCGGTCGACGTCTCCAGATCCCCTATATACCCCACGCAAACGCAAGCATCGCGCTGATGCAGACCCCGATCCAGACGAGGAAGGATCCGACGTCCCCTCCAGTCCATCCCCCGTCAAAGTCTCCGTGCGCGCAGGAACCCACGCCCAACGCCATCCGGGCACCACTCGTTCCAGCCGCACGCCCGTTCTCAAGCCCACCCGGGCGCAGACGAGGACAGCGGGAACGGGCACGCGCAAGCCACTACCCACTACCCCTCGGACCAAACGCGTCAAGACTGGCTATCAACATATCCCCACGCCCTCGTCCACCCATCCGAGTTCTAGCCCGAGTCAATCGACTGCACCACCGACCCCCACCCCTCCGAGACGGAGTACGCGGCAGGCAGTGGTGGGTGCGAGGGCCAAACTCAAGGGTACGACGTCGTCGAGCGATGCAGAGGAAGGGGGCGGGCGAATGAAGCTGAGGTCGAGGGGCGCCAAGACGAATGCGGTGACCAAGACCACCAAGCCGACTGGTCGAACCGACCGTCCGCCCGTTACGTCCAAGGCGACAAAGAGGTCACAAAAGGCTACGACGACGACGACGAAACCGCCGCGGGGTCGGCCCAGGGGGAAGCCAAACGCAAAGGCCGTCAAGGGCAAGGGGAAAGCACGTCCTCTGGAGAACGTGCTCGACTTGTCAGACAATACGCGGGAGGTGCGTTCTGCTGAAGACGAGACGAGTCTGGAGATGCTGACATTGTTTCCCCCAAGAAGTACGAAAAGGAGCGACGAGAGCGCGTGGAATATTTCAAACGCTTGGAGGGATACCAGATACAAAAAGAGAATGTGTATATCATCTAGATTTTTGTTGGGTGCGAGCGCCATTTTTGTTTGCGGAAAAAGTTGCCAGGAGTCGGGATATATTCACAGGATGTGTATAACCCTATGTAATTGAGCCTCGTAGCGACGATAAACTCATGCCCAAAGGGTAGATCGTGCTCGAGGCACCCGTATGCACGTCGTCTCGAGCGGCAGGTCGAACTTGCCGTCTTTCGTATCAGAAAAAGTGCGCTCTCCGGGCATCCCCGTACAAGCGATTTGCAACATGTTGTCCGTCGCAAACTTGAGCCACGTCGATCCTTCCGCATTCCGGCCCTCCATGTGAAGGAGGAAACAGACGTACGTCCTCCCGACCTGAAGTTCCCCTCGGTCCCTCCTTGCGCTGGGCTGGTAGTTGAGTATACACGCATGCAGATCGACGGCATTGCGCATGTGCTGGAGTCGGCCCGAGCCACAGACGACGGCGACGTCACCAAACATGCCCAGCGCCATCGCGACGCTCAGTCTCGGTCGCAGCGTCACGACAAAAGACGACCCATTACCGTCCAACACCTCCGCCACCGTCACAAACGCCATCGGAATCAATGGCACCGACTTGAACCGCAGTCCGTGCGACGACAGCGTAAACGCCGTCATGCCCACCTCCCCGCTCGTCGTCGCCCCGTCATACTTTGGATAACACGCCGGCGAGCATGGCAGTGCTGGATGCACCCCCGACGCCTGCCCTGCCCATGCAAACACGTCCCACGTCGGGGTCCTCGCTAGAATCGCCTCGACCAATCTCGGGAAGGCCTTTTCGCCTTCGCCGTACGTGATGGGGAGGTTGACGTCAAAGAGGCCATAGAGAGAATACGCCGCATCTTCGATCCGCGTGGTCTTGCGCGTCGAGGCCCAGGACATGATTTCCCAGACACCACGGCCTTTGATACCGTGACTGTTGTCTGCGATGACGACGTCCCGAGGGATTCCGGTCACGGTCGACAGGGCAGACATGAGATCCTGGTCGACCTTGTCGTTGGCGAGGGAGGTGAACGGACGCCAGTACTTGTCGTAAAACTTGATTCGCCGAGGAGCCAAGAGTTCCTGGAGCGTCCAACCGCGCTTGAACCACGGTTCGTGCTCGAAATCCACCGAGGACGACGATGTGGCGAGGTGAACGATACACACGTGTGCGTGTGCGTACCACTTGAACATGGCGTGGATCGCCTCGCTGAGTTCGGCCGTGTTGCTCTTGTCGATGCAACACGTGTCCGACCAGACGAGCTTGTATCCGAGCGTGCGTGCGGTCTCGCAGAGCTGTACGAGTTTGGCGAGACCGGCAGTCTTGATGTTGCGTTGCCTGCCGAGGCTGAACCCGGGGGCGGCGACGTCGTGATAGCCAGGCTCGCTGTCCGTCCAGCGATGCGAAAAGATGGCGTATCGAACGACGTCGCGGATGGTTTCTCGGAGGGCGGCCTTGCGTGGCTTGACGTAGATGCCTGCCTCGGGATGTGTGTCCACTCCGACGGTGGGTATTCGGCTCTCGACGTCCTGTTCGGTGATCTGGGCGATTTCGGGGAGGAATACGTCAAAGACGGCGTTGCGCTCGACGAATCTGAGTTTGGTGGTGTCGATGAGGCGAGCGGGGATGTCGTTGCGGATATACTCTCGGAATGCGTCGGCGATGTGGGGGATCGGCTATGGAGGTGTGGTCATTGGTGAGAGATGGAGGAGAAGGAGAGGGTGCTCGCCTGGGGCGGTTCTGTCGATGGTCTTGGTCGACCGAACCAAGGAAAGCGGGGGGGTATCATCGTGATTTCGGTTCGTGAGACGACCTACACATCCTGTACTGACACCGTCATGCTCTACGTGATCGGACTGGGACTCTGCGACGAAAAGGACGTCTCCGTCCGTGGTTTGGAGGCAAGCGATCCAAAAGATCCAAAAGATCCATCTTGATCGTGCACAGGCCGTCCAGTCCTCCACCAGAGTCTACCTCGAGGCATACACGAGCGTCCTCATGGTCAGCAAAGAACGCCTGGCAAGTCTCTCTTTCACGAAAATGAATGACACGCCCTGATTCATGACGCCAAGGAAGCGTTCTACGGTAAACCCGTCGTCCTCGCCGACCGAGACATGGTCGAGACCGACTGCGATGCCATCCTGCACGACGCTGACAAGCAAGACGTCGCCTTTCTCGTCGTCGGCGATCCGTTTGGGTACGTCTCCTCCTCCCCCTCGTCCTCGTCTGACGATGCACGTCAAGCGCAACGACCCACATCGACATCGTCCTCCGCGCCCGCGCCAAACACATCCCCGTCCGCGTCATCCACAACGCCTCCATCATGAACGCCGTCGGCGCATCCGGCCTCCAATTATACACATTCGGCCAATCCGTCTCTCTCGTCTTCTTCACCGACTCATGGAAGCCCGACTCGTTCTACGATCGGATCAAGGAGAACAGCGATCTCGGGTTACACACCCTCGTCTTGTTGGACATCAAAGTCAAGGAACAGAGCGAGGAGAACCTTGCAAGGTTTTCTCTTTTTCTACTTCACGTTGCGCGCGTTGCGGATCGGGTAGACTGATCATGCGACGATGAACAGGGGAAGGAAAATATACGAACCTCCGCGGTACATGTCGATCCCGCAGGCCGTATCGCAACTCCTCGAGATCGAATCGCTCAGAGACCAAAAAGTGTTGTCTCCAAACGCCACCCTTGCCATCGCCCTCTCCAGAATCGGCGGCGATCTCGGTGATCAACGCATCGTCTGCGGGACCCTGGAAGATCTCTCCAAGCAACCTCCAGAGGTCTTTGGAGAGCCCTTGCATAGCCTCGTCATCGTAGGAAAGCGACTTCACCATCTCGAGGTCGACTATGCACAGGAATATGCAGTGAATAAAGAGACGTGGCGTCGGGTCGCCAGTCAGGACTACGGCTGTGCGCTGGAATAGAGTAAACAGACCCGCGTTCGACCGTCGGCGGTTTTTCCGGAGCGTGTTGCAAAGACGAGGTAGACGGAACGATGATTTAACAAAAAGATACGACCTACATCAAACTCGACACTTGTGTGGTGACTCTAGAAATACTTTCATCTCCATCACAAATGTCATCTAAGGTATCTGAGATCCAACATCGGGATGCAGTCTGTCCTCTAATGTTGACGAGCTCAAGGAGTTGCACGACCGGGCCATCTAGAAGACATGGTCAGCACGGTTTTTGCGAGTCTCTAAAACATGTCGCCTACCTCGGGAACAAGGAACACTCCCTGACCGTGTACCTGTTGGCCAACCACGCAAGGATACGCTGGTAAGAGAAAGGACATCAGCAAAAGACGACGGTCGACGCGCGATCACCTCTCACTTCGATACCGAGACCATATCCACCGTGCTGACACGTCCCGTACTTGCGCTGATCGGTGTACCAGTAATACGGCGTAGGATCGATCCCTTCCTTGACATACGCTGCCAGCAGCTCCTCCGTGTCTGCGATTCTCATCGACCCACCTAGATACCCATCGCTCAGTATATTCCAAACGTACGTCCACAACGAAAACTCACCGACGATCTCGCCCACCCCCGGCATCAACAAATCACAGCTCTCCGTGAACACCGGTCCCGTATCCCCTTCCTTCCTCGGCATCTTTTGCATATAAAACGCCTTGAGGTCTGCGGGGAAACCATACAAGAAGATCGGCGTGCCAATAATGTCCGTCATTTGCCGTTCTGCGGCCTCGGCGATATCGTCGCCAATCGCGTGCGGGACCATCACGGGTTTGCCTTCCGCATCTTTGATGGTGTTGCCATCGGCATCCTCGGCCTCGCGCAGGATACTGTGCTCGTTGAGCCACTGGATCGCATCCGAATAGGACATGCGTCTGAAAGGTCGGGCAGGCGCAGTGAAGTTCGGGTTAAGTGACTTGATCAGCGCAGCGGAGGCAGGGTCGGCGAGAAGCTTGTCAATGCTTTCGCAGATCTGGGGGGAAAGGGGTGAGCGATCGAAGCCACGTGACGGAGACTCGACACTTGCGATGGCCTCGATATGTATCATCATCTCGTCAAAAGTTATGAATGCTAATTCTGCCTCCATATGCGTGTACTCGCTGAGGTGACGACGAGTATGACTGTTCCAAACGTCGTCAGCGTAGGAACAGTACACACACGACGAGCTCACCTGTTCTCGGCGCGGAAACTCTCTTGAACACAGAATACGTCTCCAAGCGAAGGAAGACAGGTCTCGAGGTATAATTGGGAACTTTGAGTGAGAAAAGCGGGTTGCCCGTAATAATCTAGCTTGAACAGCGTTGCACCTCCTTCAACCTGGGTCTGCACGAGACATGGGGTCGTCACCTCCAAGCAGTGGTGGGTAGCATAAGTAGACCGGAACGCAGACAAGAGTGCAGCACGTAGTCGGAGGACGTTGGAAGCTGATTCACCACGCAACACGAGATGACGCAAATCGGCGAGAATGGAAGGATCGGATTGCTACGGGGACGACGTCAACGGTGACACGATGACCGCGCGTCGAGGAACAGTACCTCGTTGAGCCTGTTGGTAAAGGCTTCTTCTGCGCCGGGGGCAGCACCGAGGACTTTCCAGTAATCTACGACAAGCTCATGTCCACCAGGGGCCGTTTGACCCTCGGGAACGACCTTGAGTGTTCCTGTCAGTTCGACGGACGCCTCGAGCTGCAGCGTGACCGCGTCATAGGTTTTGTTCTAGGAACAATCAGTCGTGTTGTCTCTCGGATAGATCCATACGCACGGTTTGACCGGTCAGCACGGCTTGCAGGTAGCCCGTGCCGTCCCTCAAGACAATAAACATGATTTCCTGCTGATCGCGACGTCGGTGAACCCATCCAGACACGCGCACCCTTTGGCCTCGCAAACGTTCGAGGTTCACGATCTTGGACTAGATGCCGCACGCGATCAGAACACCGCGAGACGACGACAAAAAAACCCCAACTCGGACCCACCTTGCTTGATGCCGGAAGAGAAGTATCCTCGACGAGCACCACTTTCCGACTCTCCTCGAGTCGTTTTTCACGTCGTTCTCGTCGCTCGTGTGCTTCCTTCTCTTCTGCCTCGGCTTTCGACCGTTTCTTCTCGAGACCTTGTGCGTCTTTCTTGGCCTTTTTGGTCGCAGAGTGGGTGGGCGCATCGTACTCTGCGTCGGTACTCTTCCTTATCTGAAAGACCGTGTTATCGACATCGGAAGAGGGGGTGGAGAAGATCGCATATGCGAGGGACTGATATGGGCGATCGATGGTGCCGTTGCCGGGCGCGTCGACGCCAATCGCTTGGTCGATGTATACCGTGGACATTGTTAGCTCAACTGACGACGTCGCAGAGTTCTGTCTGATCTTTATGTCTGACTCGAAGACGTGACTCAGGTGCTCCGGATTTGGCAAGTATCTATCGGGGTTACCCCTAGCGTAACGACCATCCTATAGCCCCCCTCCACCAGCGGCTTATTTAGTATTCCCAGGTATGTATAATGCACGCCTCGTTTGACGTCGACCTTCTTCACCCCATGCCTGCATGCCTCAGTATCGCCCACGATGCACGAGATAAAGTATGCAAATGCTCACCAGTCTCGGAGGTGACGTACGGTTTTGTCATGATACATTAGATCACCAGCGCGAGGCGGACATAGTAGGCACCGTTCGGTGTGTTCAGTATAAGAAGACACATCCTCGCGCTCGATGGACCCCGCGACGGGCCAGAATCCACGACGAACAAGTAGCCAGCGTGGAGACCCTGAGAGAGGTGCTAGCGAAGGTCTTTGGTGAGCGCGTTGAGCGTGCTGCACCTATCGTCCAATATTCGATCCTCAGCCTTGTGAACGATTCCTCTCGGGAAAAGAAAATACATACCGCATGTCTCCAGTCCATGGCATCATCAGCGTTTGGTCCCTTGCAAACCAGACACTTCAATCGTGCATCTAGGCGGTCCATATCGTCCGCAGTGGCCACACTTGGATCCAGTTCGCATGCACGGACGATATAGGGGGCTTCTTCGAAGAAAATAATATTCCGGATAGATCCAACTCGCTCCCAAGCGTTTGCGTCGGGCACGGGGTTAGTGTACTGAATCACGGAAG